>OZ010592.1:64906496-64956496 GCA_963932145.1 Acanthosepion lycidas | reverse complement strand
AATTTTTTTGTTTTTTCCAGGAATTAACAATGTAATGTCTGCAGCTGTGCTTGGAGGGTTTTTTTTTTTTTTTTTTATTATTATTTTTTGCTTTCCTCCCAACTTGGTTTCAACCCGTCTCTATCATGTTCAAGAATAAAAATGCAAACACACACACACAATACTTTGTACAATAAATTTGTTTTTTTTGCTTAATTTTTTCGGTGTGCACAGTTTTTGTATCTATAAAAGAATTTGGGGGTAGATTTTAAACATCTACATCAATTTAAGTTATTTTCACAGATATCTTGCCTACATGATTTGGATAAATTCAATATTCCTTGCTTTTGTATCAGATGTTCTATATTTGATAAAAAACCCTTAAATATTAGTCTGTAGGCCATGTTCATCTATATAAAAATTAGCTAGTCTGAACGATTTCAGATTAGATTATTGGTCTTTCACTAAACTTGTATGAATTAAAATTTCTGTTCAAACACACACACATATATATATATATATATATATATATATATATACCGGGTGTAACAGTATAATTAACCATCCTGCAAAATAAAATAAAAAAACACTAAACTGAGTTTATTTTTTACCAGGTTTTCAGATGAGACATTTAGTCAACTTTACACCATTTGATATCAAAAGGCTTAAATTCCTTTATTCAATACTTTGTAAGATTTTGCTAGATTCGTTCAATTATCTTATTACCAGAACATTCTCCAATTCATTTCTTATATCATCTTTGCACACAAATCATGCACAATAATTACCATCATGGGGAAAGGCAAGGAACTATCAAATTGGCAAAAAGAATTAACCATCAATCAGTGGAAGGAAGGCGAGAGCTATAAGAAAATAGCAGATATCCTGACTATATCATTTATTACTATTGGTTCTGTTATTGCTAAGTATAAAAAGGTGAAAACTGTTGAAAACAGATTGAGATCTGGTGCACCATGTAAGATTTTCTACCAGATCGATAAGATTTCAGCACAAAATTCAAGAAAATCCAATGACTAAGAGAAATACAAAAAGAATTAAATGCATTAGTCATTATTGATATGAAGAGAACAATAAGCAATGAACTTCATAGAAGTCATCTATGATCACATTCTCCAAGAAAAACTGCTATTGAAGATAGGAATGCCTGGTTAAAATTTGTGAGCATAAGAATAAATCTGAATCATGGGAATTATGATCTGGGAAAGTGTTTATGCACAGATGAAGCAAAAATTGAACTATGTGGGCATAATTCAAGGACTTCCATTTGGAGAAAAGACAGCACAGCGTTTGCATGAAGAACAATCCCAACGGTGAAATTTGGTGGTGGCATGATTTGTGGATGTTTTTCTGCTAATGGTACAAGTATTTTTGAGATAATATTGGATTGGTGCAAAAATAATGATGTAATAATGTCTTTTTGACGTATTTTTAATGTCAAAAAATGACATTATTACGTCATTATTTTTGCACCAACCTAATAGATTGTATATTTTAGAATTCATTCTACAAAGACATTTTAGACTCCCATATGAATGTTTTGCAACAAGATAAATGACCATAAACATATGGAAAAATGTCTTATTCAAAACAATGTCAAATACACTTGAATGGCTGTCGGTTGCCAGTCTTGAATCCAATAGAGAATTTGTAGCATTTATTAAAAATTCAAGTTCATAAAAGAGCTGTGACAAATATCCTAGAGAGAATATGCAAACGAGAAATACCAACAGAAATTTGTAAATCGTTGATTAAAAGCTAAAGAGACTGCTGTAGAATTAAGGAATATGCTACAAAGTATTCAATTGGTATTATAATTTTGTATGAATTTTTTCACTCCAAATTGTTTAATTCCATTAATATAAATCCTCTGAATTTTTTTTGCATATTGCAGCATTATGCCATGCTATACAAATCTTTTATAAAATCTGAGTGTTGCATTAAAAAAAAAAAAATTCATGGTCTAACAATTTCGCCCCAGCTCCTCAACCTCTGACGTCTTACTCTCTGGGTTGAGGTGTCTACTCAGTCCTAACTGAATTTAAGGGAGTGGCTGTAGGCCCCTTGAGCATCTGTCAAATGACCGGTCCACTCGTTTAATCCTGCTTCCTGCCCTCGTGTTTGGTTTGATCCAGAAAGCAGAAGTGATGTTCATCCATTCACTGTCGACTGAAGATGTAGACATGGCTGGAAAGTCTGCGCTAAGAAATTTAGGATGCAGAAAAAAAAAAAAAAAAAAAAATATCTGCAATAGGACAACCAACTATTCAATGATTGAATTAATGTCTTTTCTATAGCAGAAAAAAAGTATAGAAAAGAAACATTCTTAACAAATATTAATTTTCTAAGGGGGAATCTATTTCTTTCAGAAATTCCTAGTCCTATTTTTTTTTTTTTTTTTTCCCCGAAGTCAGTAGGGTCCAAATATATTTTATTCATAAAAGTGATTAAAAAAAAAATAATGTCTTAGTTTTATTGAAATTTTTTATTTTTTTATTTTACAATTCAAAACATTTTCTGCCACTGGGTTTGATTTGACCAAAAGATTTGGATTTCTTAAAATTAAAATTAGTCTGTGTACAAGAAATTAAAAAATAAATTTCATTTCTGAACAAGTCCTGAAAGTTTAAAATCTGGCAGTTATCTAATTTTTGTAAGAATTAAAAAAGAACATCCAGTGTTCCAAAAAGAATAATAAAATAATTTTATATGAATTATTTTTAAGGCAAGAGCCCTAGAACATATTAAAAATGCCTTTTATTTCTTTACAATTTACTTAATTTCCATATTGATTACTAGTGCACAGCAAATGATCATATAATAGCCAACACCTGGTTTCAAGAACATGGGCGAGGAGAAACAAGGACCCAAAGAGATTCATGAGTGCAGTTAACAGTTATACACTGAAAACATACCCAAGTACCTACTGTACCCACCTGCTAGTGATATGTAGACTACAGAAATTGATGAACAAACCAGCACCTAAATTGTAATACAACCGGTTACTGAATGACCTGAATAATGAGTTCAATCCTCACAGGGTGCCACATCTAAGCTATGCTTAGGAAACCATCTCAAGAAAAAAAAAAAGTAATGGCTGACATAAAATTCTCAACAGGACAAAAAAATAAAAAAGGTTGAGTATACAAAGAAATTAGGAACGAATGTGGGCAGACTGAAAAGCTTGGTTCAATGAAAATCCAGAAATTGAAGGAATGAGTATTGCATAAAATCCAAGGATACAACAAAAATTATCCAATTTTCATGAGCAGAGAGCATGTCAGAAATAAGACAAGAACTGGTTTTGTTAAAGACATTGGAACAAGGAATGCAAAATGATGTGTTTTATACATTTGTCACAAAATTGTTGGTAATTACTAGGTAACTTTGATAGAATTGGGAAAGATAGAACAATTCAGAACTTATACTGGGTGTAAACCATGTGCATACAGATAGAAAATCTAGTAAATATACAAAAGCAGAAGGGCATCTGTCTTCTCATCAGACTTATTCTGAGAGAATCCTACAAGGATTCATTATTCATGGCCACAATCTTAACCTTTTTTATACAAATGACACAGTGAAGGAAAGCAAGACTAAACATCAATTGTAAGAATGTAATGCTGTCAGCAAAAGAAACAGCCTAACATGAATTACAAATTGGAGATGCCAAAATTTTAAATATCTAGGAAGTGTTTAAACATAGGATAGCAAATAAAATAAAATCTAAAGGTACATTGGGATTGAGAGAAATACCTTTTACAGATGAAGAGACTAAGCAACAATATTGTTCTACAAAAGGATGTTGAGGATTTTCTTATTGTTTGATGATCTGCTAACAAATAGCAGCAAAAAACTCAACAGTACCAGAATCAAACAGGATCATGACGAGCAAACACAGACAAAACTTCCACATGGATACAACGCACACAGAAACAACTAGGAACAAATTCAAATTAATGCTTGTAAAGAATGGCAATTCCGTTGTGCAGTCAACACAGCATACTGCCAAGCTCTGGTATTTATTCATCTCCCCACGGTGAGATGTGTACACCCATACCAGGGCACAAAATTGTCCAATTGTTTGCACTGGCATCAGTGTGTTGGTGTTGTTGTTGTTGGGGTTTTTTTTTTTTTTTTTTTTTTTTTAGCGCAATGAAGGATGACTGCCTCGGGCCACCGTTCTCTGGGGCCAGCCACCTCTCACTATGTATGTATGTATGTATGTGTATATATATATATATGTGTATATATATATATATGTATATATATATATATATATATATATATATATATATATATATTTTATTTTTATTTTTTTCAATCTTTACCATCAAAGACAACTGAGTTGCACCCTGCCTGAAGAGATGCAACTGAGGGATGATTATGGAGACTAAAACTTTACCAGTTATGCAAATAATTCCTTTGCTAGCCAACACCACTCAGCTCACTGTCTTGACTATCTCATAGGGAAATTAGTAAACACTTTCTTTCTTCATAACCAGATTTTGCACAAGCTCTGTTCTGGCATGTACTACAGAAACAGCACACTAAATGTCTCTTTGACTAATGGTGGCAGGTACCATTTATCATTAGTGATTGGCTGCTCCATCTGCATTTCTTTTACGTTACAGGATATGGACTGAACATGTGAACAATGAAGATTAAGTTAAAATGGAAACAAAAATGACATACACTTAACATCAGAAAGATGCAGTTAAAAGGAATTTCTAGAGCACAATGAAAGACGGAATAAATATTTGACACTCACAAGACATTGATGTTAAGAGGAAAATATCACCTACCTAAAACTTGTTAAATGGTTGGCAGGACGGGGTTTAGGATAGATACCAAAAACAAATTATTAAATGCTAAAAAGAACAGGAAATTGTGGAGAGCCATGATCGCCCACATTCTGCAATGGCACAACATTTGGAAGACGATTGACTTCTTTTGGCTTCCTTTTTTTTTTTTTTTTTTTTTCCATTATTTTTCAGGTACATATCTTTGAAGTGTAAGAATCTGCCTCAATTCACAATTGAACAGCATCAAATCAAGAAAAAAAATTTTCTTTGTAAAATATTTAAAAAATGGATAACTTTAATACCCCCCCCCCAGCACACACACACACACGTGTATCATGCGACTTTTCAAGACCTAATTTTAAATGGGTCGCATTATATACGAGGGTATAAATTTAGTTATTGATCAAACTATATATCCAATTACTATAAAGTACAGCTGTATTTAAATATTGCACATTACACGAATATGTTTAGGAACCAGTGAAAGTAGCTTGTCAGAGCAATTACCATGAAAGTACTGTGAGATGGTGACTGTAGACGGGATGCCAGATCACATATCCGTCTCTGGATTTTGTCTAGGACTTTAAGATGAGCAGCAGGAGCACCAGACCATATATGGCATCAGTATTCCATGCAAGGACGAATGGTTGATTTGTAGATTTGAAGGATGGACTAAGGTGAGAAAAACCAAGCAGGCGCTCTCATGGACTTGGCCATCAGCCATCCTGATGAGAGGCAGGTAGGGCTCTCTATGGTGGGTAAATGAAAGTAGATTCGTTTTAGAGGCAGTAAAGTTTACAAGCCATTTCCTGCCCAATCAACCACAGATTGGAGGTACTTCTCGAGGCCTAAGACTAGGTTAGTTTTGTCAATGATGCCAAACTGAGGCAGGATTAAATAGTAATGTCGTCAACTTGGGAGTTGACACCAGGAAGATCGTTGAAGATCAGAAATGGTGTAGGACCCAGGATAGAGACTTGGGTAACAGTAGCGTTCATGTGAAAGGAATTGGAGGAGAAACCGTTTAGGACAACCTACATTTCACGGTTTGACAGGAATGATTTTATTAAGTCAAATAATCGTCTTGTAACGCCGTATCCCTGAAACTTTTGAAGAAGGCAAGCGTGCCAGACCCTATCAAACGCTTTAGAGATATCTAAAGTTACGGCTCGAGCTTCTCCATTATTGCCAAGTGCTTGGTATATAAATCCAGTTATTGTCGTGAGAACGTCAGCGATGGACAGGGCAAAGCGGAAACCATATTGCTTGTCTGAGAGCAGATCATGGGTGCTTAACCACTTTGGCGTTGATTAAAGCCTCGAAGAATGGTAGGAGACTGATAGAACGGTAGTTAGATGTTTAAGAAGGATCACCAGAGTTCTTAAAGACGGACAACAGATAAAGACTTTCAACAGGCTGAAAAGCAAGAGTCAGTGAGTCAATAGTTATATAGTTTGGAGAAGACTGATGCCAGTTCAGGAGCACATATCCCACCCCCGCCACTAGCCTTATGGGAGTCTAATTTGGAAACGATTTCCAAAACTATCGATGGGGTTATGTTTATGTCACTAGTTCTAAGGGGAAAATCGGGTGTGGGTACTCCGGATTAGTCGAATGTTGAATTCAATCTTATCAGCTGAGGAAGTCAGTACCTCAAATTGATTGAACAGAGATAATGTGGATTTGCTGTTGTTCAGCATGCTCTTGCAGAGCCGCCAATAATCTCTAGAACCAAACTCGCGAGATGCAATATGTTGTTTCATTTTTCCGGCAGATAGTAGCTTTGTTTCATTGAGGACAAGCTTGCAATCATTACGGACAGAAACGTCTGTTGCGACCAGACATGTCATTTCAGTACAGACGGGAGAAGTGATTCCTATGAGCAATAGCAGCTGAGATGAGTGCGATTTAACTTTATATTTTCTTGCAGGGATGAAAGCCTCGATTTCAGCTTTTACCCAGGAGACATCAGACGCACATTTTTGAACGGAAAGATTAAAAACCACATTCCACGGGACATCGCGAAGGAAATCACGGAACGCGCATTGATAACAGAAAGAAATTCTGTTAGTAGGAAGTTCTTTACTGGGGGAGGAGTAGAAGTTAACAGACACAACTGTATGATCAGTTATATACCAAGAAGGCAGAACTGCGTGACACGACAGAAGTCGGGAATGGAGGTAAAACAGTTCGAGAAGGGTAAACCTTGCCGTTAGGGTTACTGGGGAAACGCTTAGGAAAGTCAACCACTTGTGTGAAGGATTGAAAAGTTGAGAGTTTGCATGCCAGCGAGGTCAGTTACAGAGTGTTTAATGCCCACCATACCATGTAGCTTAAAGTCACCAAACATATATGTACAAACGGATGTAGAGAGATGAACTTGTCTATATTATTGGAAATGCTAGTGAGTGTACCACAGTCTTGAGAGGAAGGGGAACGGCAGAGAAGGGATAGCTAATAGAATTGAGGAGAAATAGACACACATATGGATGGTCGGGAGATTCAAGAGAAAATTTCTTAGCCAGTGGGGGATGTTCTCGGACGTAAACTCCCAGGCCATGCATGTGGATTTTAGAGTCCTTTCTATAGAGATGGAAATAACTGGGAATCGAGAAATTAGAGGAGGGAATTGTTAAGTTAAGTTTGGTCTCGCAGAGAACTAGTATATTAGGAAACCTTTCAACGAGGAACGATTCAACACTGCAGAAGTTGAATTGAATACCACGGACGTTGGAAAAGGAAATATTAAAAGGTTTAGGCGATTTTTTTAGTGCTGGCTTAGGTTTATTTTTATGATGGTTTAAGGTAATTTTGGTTGTGAAAAGGCCTAAAGTAATAGTAGCAGAAGGTCATGTAACATGGACAGACTACAACGTAAAATGGCCTCAGGGTTGCCCACCGGAATTACGTGCAGAGACACCCTTCCATGTGCGAGTTGGCACTACAAGCATCCCGATATTGTTGAATAAGAACACTCCACGTCCGTGACCTGGATTTCCCATGCTGTCCATGAGAGATAGAACGAGAACTAATATTCAAAGTTTTCGAAAGTGGAGAGACTAAATTCGTTTCCATTAATAATAAAAAGCGAAAAAAAAAATCATAAAGAAATGGTGCCAACAATTAAAAAAAATGAAAGAGAACAGGTGAATAGAATTAGAGGTGAAATTCAAAGATATACAAACAATGAAAACGGGCAACGACATATTTTTCAAACGAGGTTAATGGAACGAATGTAAGGCAAGGAATAAATTGAATTTTTCCCCTCCGTGACCTGAAATTCACATGACGTCCATTTGCGCGAGTTAGCAGGGAGAGAACAATATCAAGACTAAGACAGAAGATAACGATTGACATTGCATTTAAATTTTTAAAGATCAAAGTTGACTGGGAAACCAGAAGAGAGTTCCACATGCGCCATAGAAGAAATTGTTAGCATAGAATTTACTGTGCTTAAATTCATAAAATATCATAGAGCAGATATGTCAAACTGAGGGCCACGTATGTGTTGTCAGGAGGGCCAATTGTGCATATTACAACTAATGGGGTTATTTAATAAAATTTATTGCAGGATATTTTATTACTTAAATTTAAAAACACAGTGTTAATACAAATGTTTTAGCAGGATTCATGTATACAAAGTAATGAAGTATTTTGATAAAAAAAAAATTAAACATATACTTGCAGTTTACAATAGCAACAAATGCATTTTACTAAAAATAGAGCCAAACTGAACATTTATTTACCACTATTCAGTCAGTCTTATTTTTTGTCTTGAGGCTTGACACCTTTTTGCTGACAGTTTTTGGTATGTCTGGCTGAAATGTCTGTACAGTTCTGTTAGTTTTGTTCTCGGAGAAGTTTTTGATTTCAAGAAGGAAAATAACTGTTCACGCACATATGTAGAACTTTGGGGCAAAAATTCTGAAGTTTTTAATCTTTTCAGGAAGGTATGAAAAGAACCAATGTATCCCTACTTCAAGATACTTTGCCCTAAGTGTAGAAGCTGATTGTATATCTAATAGTTCAATCTGCAGGCTTTCTTCTGTCTTGATAACATCGAAGGTAAATGGTGCTGAGAATAATGCAAACTTATGTTCATCAAACGAGAAACCACTAAATCTGTTCTGAAATTCCCTTGGCAACAATTCCAGGTGACTGTCATACTTAGCAAAGCTAAGTACAGTCTCGGTATTGGCAGTGTTTTTCAGCTCTTTGCACATAGGAAAATTAAAATTTTCATTTGACAACTGTGCCTTGCATAAGCTTAGTTTTGTAATGAAGCGCTTGATGTCATCATACAGCTGAGTGATAAATTTGTTTTTAACTTGTTCTTTCAAATTAAGATCAGATAACTGTGCAAAAGCCAGATCTTGGAGTCAACTTTTATCTTTTATTTCTTCTGTGTTTTGAGCTTTCATCTCTAAAAACAATTATTTCATATCACGACAAATAGAATCTTTACAGCACCTTGTGACATGACAACCAGTAGATTTTTGTATAAAGTGGAACACACACACATACATATATAATGTCTATTTTAGTTTTAATCATTTCAAGTTCACGAATTAATTTCTTGGTGGCTATAGAAAATTGATCAAGAAAAATTAAAAAATTCCTACTTCAAAGTAGCTACAGTGTAACCCGGATATAAGAGAAACCCGGATATAAGAGGTTTTCTCTGGCCCCAAATTAGAGCCTGTGTTAATGTATATAAAATAGACCAAACCCGGATATAAGAGATTTCTTCTCCAGTCCCGACAACTCTCTTATATCCGGGTTACATTGTATTATGCAAAACTTAAACTGTGCAAAAGCAAACTCTTCAACAAGAAAGATTTTCTATACTGAATTAAAAAAAATATTAAACCCTCATTAATAATGACTTTCCTAATTGTATAGCTGATGAATGTGACACCATTTAGGGTTGCTAGAAAGAAAGAAGAAAAAAAAGGCTAGAATTAAATTTAAGTGATAAGAAGCCATCACGAAAAGAACACTAAGCGATGTTATCTTTTTTCTAACAGAGAAAAGTGCTAAAGGTTTTTATTCTCATTAGCAAGGAAAGTAGGGTCGCGGATGTGTCGGATTTACATTAATTTATGACAACGATAATGAAAATTTCAGGTTGACCGAGACCCATACGAAACAGAAATTGGGAAATAGAAATTAATTAAGCACGCACTGACCGAAACCAAAATGTCCGTGGAACCACCTCCATGTCATTTGGGAAAAACACCTGTTTATTGTCAGGGCTGGCTATGATAGCGAAATTATTTTATCAGAACAGTTAATTAGCAACAGAATCCAAATACGTCCAATTGACCACCCACTTGTTTGGCGAAGGCCCCGGGTGATAAAGTCCAAGTGACATTTGACTAAGATAAGAGTTGTTGTCGGGCAGAAGGAAAGAAAGAAAAGAAAAAGGAAGATAATTTTTTTTCTTTGAGCAAGATTTTTTAAACCGAGACTAGTCTGGCCACACCCACGCTGCTGAGCGCCCATTGGCTGGGTGGTGGCATGAGCGTTAAGCGGAGGTAATCATGTGAAGAAGAAGGGGAGGCCTGTTGCGCCCCCTGAAGGGATAGGTGTGAGAGAGAGGGGAAACTCGTTGACACCCCCTGAGAGTATGGTGAGGTACCAATATGAGAACAGAAGAAGGTGGGAAGACGAAAGACTTCCAAAAATGGAAAATAATAAATTTTCCTGACCGAAAACAAAGAAGTGGATTGTGGATTTAGAATTATCAAGGAACCTCAAACCCCGACAAGCCCACCCCGGTTTGGGTCGGCGTCCATATAAGCAGAGTCGCAGCGAGTGAAAAGCAGTTAAATACCAGTTCGAGTTCCAGTTGAGAAGCAGTTGAGTGAAGTTCGCAGTTGGGGTTGCACCCGCCTCGCAGATAGCTGACTTGAAATATTCCAGGCATCACGACCTCAACTTCTAGCCAAGAACAATTTATTTTTGAAGAACGACTTAGACTCATACCACCAAAACAAGTTTTACGAATATCGCCTGAAGATACACCAAGAACCAGTTTTTTAAAGAACAAACAACTTAAGATGTTAAGACTTGCCTAACAAACACAAAGTGTCACGAATCCATATAGCTGGTTTGGGAGAAAGACACAGTCCTGTATTCAGTAACCAGATATAAAATATTGTTATCCTTTTTTAACACATTTGAACTTTCGAGTTATTATTTTATTTTCCTTTACATATACTTGTGCGGTGTTACCCTTGATCGAAATCAGCTTGCATTACGGCACGGCGACTGATTGATTTCGTCTGCCTAAGATCAAATCACAACGTGGGTAGGTTAGACTGGAAATCAAAACAGTTACTTCGGTAACCAGACGTTGGAGGCGAGCTGGGAACGACAAGGCTGATACCGAATCTAACCAGATTCCCATCCCAATCACCAAAAGGTTAGAACGTCACATTTGGTGCCGCGACCAATACCAAGCCAGTTGGTCGTCACAGGACAGGATAGCACGACGGACGCAGCCAGGCAGACGTCACATTTGGCGCAGCGACACCGGGGGACGTAACATGAACAAATTAGATGAGCTACTGGGAATATTAACATAAATAATTATGAACATAATACGTCCTCAAATAACATATCAAACTACTATACCATAGTCAAATGTATTCTAACTATAGTAAGGAGGAAAAAAATTCTAAAAAGACTTATAAACACTAATATATCCTCCACTGATCCAAGTAAAAAAATAAAATTAATTATATACTATACTAAATTCAATACAATGAGCCTAGTCATCCATAACAACTCTTCTTCGTCAACTAACGTGCTACAAATCACCAACATTGATTATCAATTTAAATTTCATTTGGGAGATTGTATCTCTGATAAAAATGTTAATACGTATGTTGCTTTTACAACAATAACGACGATGGCATTTCACTTAAACATTCATAGTTCAATCTCAGAATACTAGTTGAAAATACATCAATGCTTCAAGATAATAAGCAAAAACTGAAAATTCTGGAAGCCCTTTATATAAGAAGATTGTGGCCAAAAAATAAAGTCAACTACGAGTATGGCAACAAAGTTCTTAAATTTTGTAGCAGAAAAGTGTTATAAAAATACTAATTTAAAATACTACAATTAAAAAAAATCTTTAAAAAAATCACATAAGTTACCCTACTTGCATAGCAGTGAAAAGATATTTTGAATTTACGGTATTAACGCATGATATATCCACAGATGCATATCTGAATCCCTTGAAAATGCATATCTAAATCCTTGAAAATGGTCTCAAATGAGAAAATTTTTGAATTTTTCTTGATCAATTTTCTACAGTCACCAAGAAATTAATTTGTGGGCTTGAAAGAGTTAAAACTAAAATAAATAAACATAATTCGTCTAAATGATTTAACCAAACATACTTGAATGAAAATATGCTGCCCAAATATGTGTGTGTCGCGGCCGCCATTAGCCGCTCCTTAGAAAGACGACCTTGATCTTCACAACCCTTGATCTTGCAGATTTAAGTCCAGCAGCAGGCGAGAAACTGGATGACTGGCCAATATGGTGGACTCCAAAACCGTACCTCGTGAGCATCGGATTAGGCAGCGCTTTCCAAACATCGAACAACATGGGGAGTAATTTTATATGCACGGTTGCTTACTCCCTCTAGCCAGGGAGTACTTGAACAAATCGTTCCACATATTGTTAGACCCTTCTTTCGTCCAAATCCGAGCTGATCGGCCTGGGGCCTGGATCAAAGTGTAGTACGCTACCTTTGTGACCTTCTGGTGATTTGTCGAGAGAATACTCTTCGGCGCGATCCCGTCTCCGCGGTCGATCCGCCCTGGAAGATGTATCACCTCTCTGACCAGCTTCGCCAAGTGTTACACTTCGGCGCGATCCCGTCTTCGCGGTTGATCCGCCCTGGAAGTCGTATCGCTATTCTGACTCGGCCCTGTTTAGGGATTCGTCCTAACCGATACAACTAATCTTCGTGCGACATCGATCAACCTGCTGCTGTTCCCGACAATTCTCCCATCCGGCAGTCGACCAGCTACCGTCGCCGACCAAATCTACATTCGTTTCGCCGATACGACCGAAATCAACTACCTCTGGAAAAAAACAAAACAAAAAAAAAAAACAGTCATGCCGGACCCGACACCGATACAAACATATTTCTCCAGAGTACACTCTTGTACATTTCGGATAAATAAAATCGACGTTATTGTTTCTTAAACGTTTGCCTTTGTCCCCTCATTGTCTTAGCTGTTCACACCTTTCTTCGTAAAGCTTGCGGGGGCGACATCTTTATCGGCCCCGCAACATGTGTGTGTGTGTGTGTGTTCTCTTTTATATAATTAGCAAGTTTTATCAAAGTCCAATAATTAGATTAATTTTTGGAAATTTAAAAAAAATCAGTATCTGTCTATATTTTAAAAAATCTATATTTTTATTGCCCCCCCCTCTCTCAAAAGGCAATAATATTTTCAAAGTGCCAGTGTTTACACAAAGTAAACAACATTTTTAAACGCAAATATTTCCGATTGTACTTCAAAACTAAAAATAAGATTTTTATAACAACATTTTTTTAAATTCTAGTGTCCAATTTCTCCGCCATAAAATACCTACTGAACACATGAAAATATCAACAACGATAGAATCAATTATCAAGGTATCTTCATGAGATCACTAAAAACAGAGCATAGCACGATGAAAAAGACGCCAAACTTGACAAAAACAAAATTTTAGCGTCTAGATGTTTATGTTATTATTGAGAGGAAAGATTAAAAAGTATTTTTTAATTATTTTTTAAAATTTTTTCCTTCTTTTTAGAACATTCTAAGTTTTGATTAAAAAAACCTTGTTTCTCTTTGTGTCACTGGAACTAATATAAAATAACATAAAATTTTAGCGCATATTTTTCTATATGACAGACATTAATTTTAAAAATGTTGCAAAAATAAAAATAATTGTCGGATTTTAATGAAACTTTCAGAAACTATTCATAAATGATGGAACTTATTATAAATATGTTTTTCTTTTTTTAAAGTCATGGCAAAATTTCTTTTCATATGTATTACCCCCTTGGACGTGCTAGGAACGATTAAAAAAATACCCAAAAATACTTTGATCTTTCCTCTTAATAATAACATAGACATTTAGATGATAAACTTTAGTTTTCGTCAAGTTTGGCGTCTTTTTCGTCATGCTATACTCTTTTTAGCGATCTCATGAAGGTACCTATATATATATAATTATTTATTTAAAAATATGATTCCATCGCTACATAAGAGTTCTCATGTTTCAAAACAAGAGCTGAAAACATCAATATAATTATTTGAATTAAAGTACCAAGCTCTGTTCCATCTTCAAGCGAAATTTTTTTAGGAATAGTTATTTATTCGTACTTATGTACAAAATGTGGCACAAGGCCAAAAAGGGGATTGGGGAAGGGCGGTCTTCTGTCTTAATTCTAAACTTAGTCACAAACACGGACCCAAACATACCAACAATAGTCCTATCACCAAAACAACACATTCACTACCACCTTTCTTACTGCGTCCACCATAATACCTCAAATTCTCTATGAAATCCTAACTAGTCCCCATATGTACATTTCAAAGTCTGTGTGGGGAGGGAAAAAACAACAATTTAAAAAACCCGAATGATTATTTACAATATGAATTAATACTATTTACATAAAACAAAACAAAAAAGGGTTAGTAATAAAACCCCCCACAATCCCTAAATGTGGCAGAAACATCAGTTAACTGGACGAAATAATTGTGGGATTATAACATTATAAAAAACCAAGCACGCCCACAAACACGCACTCATTTAGACACAATAACAAATACGAAAACACACACACGAAACGAAAGTCATCCCGCAACAACCAGAGAACTGACATCACAGACCACCTAACGAGGGAGAGGATGGGGAATTAAACAAAAGAAAAACAGGGACAGAAATAAAAGGGGGCCAATGAGCATGCATACCCTAGCTAAGTTAACCAGAAACGGGAAACTAAAGATTCAAACTAAAAATCCTAAACTAGCCTAATATCGAGGCGAGTTGCCTCTGTTCAACCCATGAAGGACAAAATCCTGTACCTAACCGACATCTAAGTGCCACTCCAGGTCAGCCCCTTTCACTCTACACAGTCGCGCAAGATTTACCCATCTTTTGCCGAATTCTGATGAAGAGAGTCGCCGACTTTCCGTCCTAATTTTGACTTTAAGCAGATGCCTAAAGTACAAGATCAGTTGGGAAGAGGTGAACTTCTCACCTCCATAGAATCCCTTCTGACGTGTTGACCAAATCACGACTCTCATAACTCCTAGCAAGCAGTGGAACACATAAAGTTCAGTCTTCGTCAACGGCGATGCTATATTGCTCCAAACAGAAGAGGCCTCAATGACAAAGAACTTTCCGTGCAACATGCGAACCATGAGGCCTTCAACAAACGTAAACAACGGAGCTACCAACTTGCAATGAAAGAAGACGTGACCTAGGGTCTCGACTTCCCCACTACAACGTCGGCAGTTTGGAGATTTCACCAGCTCGCTGCGCAAAGCTTTTTGGCGACCCAAAGGGCCCCAAGCATCACCAGCCAGGCGTGTGATGCCTCATCGTTATTGAGACATTTCAACCCGGGAGCCCAAGGCAGATCGAGCAAGCCTCCTGTTTCGTAAGACCGAGCTCGTCAATCAGATCATCATGAACCCCCCCCCAACTAACACTTGATATAATGCCCTACGAGACAACGCCTGGACGTTGGAGAGGCTATCCGGCGCCCGTAAGAGGCGTTTCAGAGCAAGGTGACATTCACGTTAGAAGAAGCATTGGGCTCGGGGTAAACGGCGAGCCTCCTCCATACGCCGAGTATCTAGACCGGCCCATCCGTCCAGTGGAAAGGTCCAGGAAGAGAAACTCTCTTCCACGCACCCAACCGCAAGCCAACAGACATCGCGGTTGATCTTGGCCCCTGTCACCATCTCACAACTACTGATTTCTTTGCTGACTTCGTTAATCTCGGCTCTGCTCGACACAAGAACCGAAACGTCGTCCGCATAAGCAGAATATCTGGCCGAGGTGGTAGCACCAGGTAGGGAAATTCCGCGCAGGACCAGATTCGCCTTTAACTTGCGAAGGAAAGGTTCTAACGCAAAAACGTAAAGCATAGGCGAAAGCGGACAACCCTGACGAATGGATCGAGACAATACGAAAGGTTCCAATCTTACCTCGTTCACTTCCACCAGCGCACCGGGAGTCGCATACAGAAGACGGATCCAGGAGCGAAAGTCCGGCCCGAAACCGGCAGCCGAAAAAATAGCCTCCAGGAATCGATGGTCAACCATATCAAAGGCCTTGGACTGATCCAAATTGATCAGCGCGGCTTCACTGTCGACTTTCTCTGTGATCAAGCGGACCATATGAAAGTTGCCCCGAATAGTCCTGCCCTTCACAGCACAAGTCTGTTCGGAGCCAATCAGACTAGACAGGACAAGCTGCAAACTGCACATATGCTAGGCCACAAAAATCTCCTGAGCCGACCAAGCATAAAAATAAATACAATATGGGACCCAGTAATAAGGAGTGCCAGAGAAAAGCAATGATAACAAAGTTGCAATATGAGCTCTGGTAAAAACATGCAATGATAACAGCAAAATTGCAATATGAGCACTGGTGAAAAATGGTTGCTGAAAACATTAGGTTTATAAAATTCATACCCAGATGTCCTCAAGGACACATGGCACAGTGGATAAAGGCGTTGGTTAGATCCAGTGACAGACCCAAAGAGTGTGAGATCAATACCCGGTTAAGGCAGTGGAGAACTTTCAGAGGGAAAATTAGCAGGCGATAACTAAATCAAACATGGCACGTGGAACTAGAACAGTCTACCCCAGTGATCGAAATAAAGGGTTCAGTTCGAAATTCCAACCATCTGAAGAAGGCCGGAGCGTACAATAAATGTGATAAATATGGCGACAAGATGAGGACAATAGTCCGCATAATGTAAATACTCACAAAACCCTTTCAGAAAAAAATAAAATACAAAAATAAATAAATCTCAATAGACACTTAACCAGACTAGCATTGTCATCTTCCGCTTTAAATTTAGACACCCCAATCTTACCCTGACTTGACATCTTGGAATTTTATGAACCTGTATGAACCTGCTGAATCCCATCACTGGTTACGACCCCAAATAAACAACCTTACTTGTTGTGTTCTTTAGCGCGATATTCTGGCCCCATGGCCAAATAAACAAGTAGAGAGGCGTGTTCGTAAATATACTTTATCTTCAATCAAAATTATCGAATTATCTGAATCTTAAAAATAGAGACTATTCTATCAGATTAAATAAACTAGCCCAGGAATATATTTGATTTTCTCTGAGACGACATTTAGAAAATCAACTAAATAACATTATATTATTGCTGTTATTACAACATTTAAATAAAAGCCAAATCTGTTGATTTCGCCTTGCGCTAAGGCTCTTGAGAATGACATGGGCCATTTTTTCTTCTCCCAGCTATGGAGGAAATAAAAGGCAATCAGTCAAGAAGGAAAACTAATTATCAACAAATAGTGGGGCAGCATGGTAGGTTAACACCTATTACACCCCCTTCCCCATGTTTTGAAGTCTTGAGGAAAAAGGTTGATGCAATTAAAAAATTATAAAATAACAGATACAGGATTTTTGGTATACGATGGGAATAGACTAATAATTATGCATTAGAAAGACGAGTATAGGCGGAGTGATGATAAATGAAATGATATTCATTTGAAAACATTTTGTGTTTCACGGCTGATGTTAATTGTTCACTCTCTAACATCATATGAAGATCAGTTTATTTATTATATACGCATCTCATACTAGCACACAAGAGAGAACAAACGAAACAAAAAAGTACCGTGAAGCGAAAATAAAAGAATTGTTAATATAAATTTTTTTGTATCGCCGATACAGAGGATGTAAGCGGAATGTCTCTTTGTGTCAAAGGAAGCAACTTGGGGGAAGGGTAGAGTTGGTAGGGCTTGGAGTAGATGCATTTGTCGGGTCGGTTGACGGAGGTCACTGGTGGTGACGTTGACAGCCACGTATCGTCGTCAGCGTTCTTAAAAGCATGATTCGTCGTTTTTTGTTGTTTTTTCCCCCATGTTTTTACTTTGGCAGCCATGTTTCTGATTGGCTCCTTTATATTTTTTGAGGAGATTGGTTTTGAGATTCGGAGATTCTGCGCAGAGGACGACATTTTTTTTTTATTTTTGTTTTTTTTCTTTCTTAGCGTTCAAATCCAACCGACATGTGGAGTAAATCAGAACGAGATCTAATTTGAAGCAGAGTATAACAACTCCATCAGATCGCAATCTAATTCATAGTGAGTGGATAGGAGCGAAAAGAATGTATACATTTATGTTTATTTGTGTGTTTGTACTGTTGATATTAGTGAATGATGAGGTTTGAAGTGTGTTGGGAGTTTCTCTCGTGTTACTCTTTATGGAATTTGTTTTGGGTAATGGTTTTACCTTATCTGGAGTTTTGTATCTTTATATACCTCTTCAGACGGAAGTGGAGGCGGCGACTTCAATGCTGGCTGAGGATTCTACAAATTCGGAGGAAAGTTTGCAGATGATTCGATCGCGGTACGCGGCAACGGATATTGGCATTGTGACGAAGTCTATGTAGACGACTTCGAATGGTCTTTTGCTTTTACAATGTCCAGTGTATCAATTTGAGCGGTTGCCACAGTTTCCCTATCGTTTTGCGTAGGAATCGATCATTATATCGCGGTTCTTGGACACCCACCAGTAAACCGGAAAGATATTCGCGTATATGGGTGGCACCAGAGTGGTTTGTACAGTCATGAGATATCTGATACGGAGTTTGTAAGGTACGACCAGTTTGGGCGTGTTTTGGCCATTTCTAACCATCAAGACGGAGGTGCCGGGTTCTAAATAAAATTGGTGGAGGTACTTTTTGATGATTATAGCATGTAGTTACTGAGATCAACTGAGTTGGCTTCAGGTGCCTCGTTTGAGTCAACCACCTGGAGAGCATTGATAATTTTTTTTTATGATCTCGTCGGATACCTGTTCATCAGCGGCAATGTTGATGATCGATAATCGTCTCAATGGTTGAGGTTGCGTGGTAGGTGAAGAACGCTTCAGCAACGCTAAGGAACCAAGATGGAACGTAGATATTTTGTCTGGAGCTTTGTAATTCTTATGTTTTGACAGCGAGACTTGAGTTGGCTAGTAGTTTGTCTTTTTTTAGCATGTCTTCAACTGAGCATGTCAGCCCATTCCACGTAATTCAGGACGAACTTATAGCAAGAAATTTCTTCCTGCCGTCGACATATTTTATTATTGTCAAATTCACGATATGTTAGTGATTGATGATCGGTGAACAAGACGAAGGAGCGACTGTGAGGGAAGTAATCAAATTTGGTTATGGCCCATTTTATGGCGAATGCTTCACACTTGGTAGTAGACCAATTCTGTTCTGTTGAGCTGAAAGTATGTGAGGCGACTGCTATGATCTTTTTTCGTTTATTTTCAGTTTCTTGCCCTCCGGTCAGCCGATGAGCTAAAGGGCTCAGTGAATATCTGATCATGGCCGTCAATATCGGATTTCTTCTATCAACCGTTGGTTGCAGTGACTTCTACTGTTGTTAAAAGTCTAGTCGAATGCCCACTTTGTGACTGATTTCAAACAACCAGAAATCTACTGAAGGAGTTAATATACCACGGCTAATGGCGGCTTTGACGGTTATATAATGAGGGAGACGACAGCTTTTTTCAACTTTAAAAAATCATTTATACAAGGTAATATTAGAAAAATACGAACAAGAAAAACGCGGGAGTGAATACCTTAAGACTTGGGCCTTTAGTTTGCTTACTCTGGACGTCTAATTGTTGGTTTTATGTGTATACACGATCATGGGTTCAGGAGGTAGCCTAGTCAGTTCTTAGGCACATTCTAATTCAAATCTAAGTGATAACTCTTTCTTGGTGTCCTGTAGATTTTGCGGAACTAGTCCGGCGTCTGCTGATCTGTTGTGTCCGACCTGCGGTTCTACTCTGCTCGACCTCGATACGCAGCCCTTTTATCTCCCAAAGCCTCAAAATGCCCGGTTTAAATAATAATTCGCCCAAACCGGATGGGGGTCTCACTGGCATAGAAATATCAACCATTCCTTTGTCTCAACTGAGATTTTCCTATTTTGGGCAATTATCCAGTCCTTTAATGGCAGTGAGAGGATTAATCTACCCATCAAACACCAACTTGCCTTCTTTGGCATCTCTGAGATTCACTCATAGCTATCACTAACTTGCTTAGAAACAACTTGTTACTACTCTCTTTGGTGTATCACTTGATCCGGTTGACGAATCCCTTTCTAGGGATCGTAACAAGAGGTGGTCAGAACCTTAACTAAAGCTAATCATCTCAACTATAGTAAAAGGCTCTTTACCGACTTTAAATTTTAGGTGAATTCAATTTATGGAAAAGATCACTCCTTGAAATAAGGTAGATTCGTACGACAAATTTCACACCACAGAACCTACAAGTATTTGCCTATGTCAAATCCCCTTCAAACTGACAGGTCCTTTACAGATCCATTACAACAGTGGTTGGCTTCCTTTAAAAGATTGTGCCTTGTGCCATATTGTGAAGTTTTCCCTTATTTTTGTATTTTTCAATGGATATATTTTGTATACTAATATGGTCTTTTTTTTTTTGGTAGCTTGTATTTTTCCTGTTTCTGAGTGTAATCTTTTTATTACTTCAAATTGTTATCCTGCCAAAGAGGCGCACAAAAAATTGTTGTGCAATTAACTCCTACTTCCCCTGTTGTATTATTTTTTGCAATTGTAAATTGTATTGTAAATTAAATGTATTTTCCTTTAAGATTTTGCTTAGAGATCGTCTTGTTTTTAAAGTTGCACCTTTTGAGAGTTTCTACCAACCAAGTTTTATGTCTGGCACAAGAAGTTGGAGTTGGTAGGAAATAAAATTTTTAATTTTTATATCTTGTATAAAAATTTTATTGGTAAATGTTGTTAATTTCTGAATGCAAAGAACAAAATTTGTGTTAGTTTTTACGAGACTCTGCTGCTTGAATTTTTAAGGACTTTTTTTGTACCGTCTGTCTGGGTAACATTTCTCGTGCGGGAAAGTGAGATTATCAGACTAAACTCAGAAAACTTCAGTTAACTTGGATTCTAAAATTCTGTTGTGACGTTATTGGAGAATTTTAATAGTAAATTTCTGCCATGGTTTCTTCAAAAAGTATTCATTCCGTATTGTGACTGATCTGAACCAAAAATGTTAACTTTTCAACAAGAAACTATATCTGTCTATATTTCTGAGATAAAGTATTATGTACCGAATTTACATTATTCTGACTATTGTCCTCATCTTTGTCGCCATATTTTTTACGTTTCGGCCGTTGTATGCTCCGGCCTTCTTCAGATGGTTGGAATGTCGAACTGAGCCCTTTATTTCGCTCACTGGGGTAGACTGTTTTAGTTCCATGTGCCATGTCTAGTGGATGCCAGTTATCTCCTGTTAATTCCCCTCTCCAAGTTCTCCACCGCCGTAACCAGATATTGAACTCACACTCTTTGGGTCCTGTCACTGGATCTAACTAACGCCTTTATCCACTGTGCCATGTGTCCTTGAGGAAACTATATAGAATTTTGCGTAAATTCTGTATTTTTTAAAAATTGTTTTAAATGAAAATTCTGTGTACCCAGTTATTCCCGACTAGAGTTGTTGTGTTAACGTTAACCTGGAGAATTTATGCGTAAATTCGTCCATTCATTATTTCAAACAAAAATTCAGTATTGACTGAAATAAAACGAATGATTTTTTTTACAAATTATCGAGGAATTTCAAGTAAATTTCTGCCGTGACTTTAAAAAAATGTTCATTCAGTATTATTATGTCTGAATTGAAACAAATTTGTTAATATTTCAAACTAAACAGAGTTTATGCGCAAATACTATCTTTTATTTTTTTGGAAATTTAAGAAAATTGTGTATCCAGTATTCCCGACTGGAGTTACTGTGTGTTAACCGAGTATTGTTAACATTGACAAAATATCCTAGTAAAATTTATGCGTAAATCTTATTCTGTTAAAAAAAAATTGTACTTTAAGTCTGTTTTCTTCTGAGGTAATTAATATCCAGTATTCTCGACTGGATTTTTTGTGTTTAATGTTAAAATAGTCTGGAAAATTTTGCGTAAAATTTTGCTAGTCACTTATTGAATAAAAAAAAAAAATATTGAAAGAAAAATTCAATGTTTACTG
Source organism: Acanthosepion lycidas (assembly GCA_963932145.1). Lineage (NCBI taxonomy): Eukaryota > Metazoa > Mollusca > Cephalopoda > Sepiida > Sepiidae > Acanthosepion > Acanthosepion lycidas. The sequence goes on along the minus strand of OZ010592.1, from coordinate 64,934,376 downwards.
AAGTAGCAAATTCTGTTTATATGCTAAAAATCCCTTTTTGTTAACTTTATCGAGTTATTTTTACTGGAAGATGGCGGAAGTTTCTAAACTATTAAATAAGTGGCGTGTAGTGATACTAGCAAATTAGTATGTATAATTTGCATAAGCATAAGTGAACACTCATATAAGTGGTCACTGGGAATAGCGAGTCAGAAGTACGAGTCTAGCGACTGGAGCAGTACGAGCTTAGCAGCTGAATAGTGCTAACATCAACTTCACAACAATGGCGTCGCTGATAGGATATCAATTGTCTCTGGAGGATCCAGATTTCGTGGATACTTGGATACATTGTTTCTCTGCCACTGCGAGAACGAAAAAGTTGAAAGACAACAAGGAAAAGGGAGGCGAAAATGAAATCACGGATTTATTTTTGGCTACAGCTGGATGCGAGGCGATAATGAAAGTCTCTACCATGGCATATCCCTAAAATTTGGAAGACCTGACTTTCGAAAAAATAAGTCAGATTATAAGAAGAAATATGAGACCCAAGAAAAGGCTGGTAGTGGCAGAAAGAACGAAATTCATGTCGGTGAAACAAGAAATTGACGAACCAATTATAAAATATTTACACCGTCTACGAAATGCAAGTAGATATTGTGAATTTGAGAAACTCTGACAAGACGAACAAACTATTGAAGAGGACTTGATTCAATTAAGACTAAATGAAGGTATGTCCAATGCGTCACACCGATATACATTATTGGAACAGTTACAAATAGGAAATATGTCTTTAAATGCTTGTATTGATTTTATGCAGCAACAGGAACTAATACAGACATACCACCATTATAAAAGTCAACCCAACGAAGAAAGATTCGCTGATACGTACATTTTAAAGATAAAAAAGTGTTCGTATTGTGGACGTGAACACGAAATGAAAAAGGAAAAGTCTCCAGCATTTGGGAAAACTTGTAATAATTGCTTAAAAAAGAACCACTTTCAAGCAGTGTGTAAATTAAAAAAGAAATGTTGAAAGAATTGAAGAAAACGACAACGATAGGGAAGTTTTTAGAGTGAAAAATAAGACTTTTGAACAGAAGAAAATTTTTTATAGTAAAGGTCAAAATTAATAACTGCAATTTAGATATGCAAATGGATACTGGGAGTGAAGTAACGCTGATAACAAAAAATTTTTGCGAACACATTGGTAAGCCACCTTTACGAAAAAGCAGTTTACAACTCCGCCAGTTTGATGGGTCGGTTATAAAAATATTAGAATACTTTGAAGGTTCATTAGAGTTAAAAGAAAAATTTGAAGTAATTCCTATAATTGTTGCAAGAAAAAACACAGCCTTATTGGAAATGATGTGCTTGATATGAATTCTACTAAGTTAATTAATGAAATATAAATGGAAAAAAACTGGAAAGTTAAAAAACTATGAAGCTAGTTTAAAAGTAAAAGAAAATGTTTCCCCCTCTTATTATGAGGCACGAAAATTACCATTACACTTATTGCCGTTAGTAGTGACAAAACTACGTAAACTAGTAGAACAAGACCTCCCAGAACATGTTCTGCCTCGAGGTAGCAAGTGGGCATCACCGATTGTAGTTTTGGGGAAAACAGATGGTGATTTACGTATTTGTGGAGATTACAAAATAGGAGTAAATCACAAGATATGCTCGGATTCATATCCCATACCCAATGTTGAACTTGCATTACATGCACTGGCAGGGATGTCCCTTTTTTCAAAAATAGATTTAAAAACAGCATACCACCAAATACCAATAGACAAAAACTTCAAAGTAACCACGATAAATACGCCAATAGGGTTACTAAGATGGAAGAGAATGCCGTATGGAATAAAAACCGCAAGCGCCATATTTCAAAGGGCCATTGAACAGGTTTTAGGAAATGTACAAAATATGGTTTGTTACCAAGACGACATATGCATAGGAGCTACTAATGAACAGGAATTAAAAGAGAAAACTGACTTAGTCTTGAATAGATTAAGAAATGCTGGAATGACGATAAATGAAAAAAATGCGTAAGCAATTCTAACAAAATATCTTTTTTAGGTTATTCCATTTCAAAAGAAGGTATATCACCAGACGAAACCTTGATAGGAAAAATACTAAAAGTAGCTACACCTACAAATAAAAAAGAATTGGAGTCTTTTTTGGGATTGGTAAATTTTTACAGCGATACTTACCAAAATACACGGACTTGACGGAACCGTTTGCAAATTTAAGAAAAAAGAATGTGGAATTTGTGGTCAGACGAACAGCAAAAAGCTTTTGAAAGATTAAAAGAAATTATGTCAAAGAAACCTGAAAAAAAATTTTTGATCCAAAAAAGGACATAACACTCACTACAGATGCAAGTGAATATTCAATATCGGGAATATTATCACAAGAAGGACATCCGATAATGTATTTGTCGAGAAGGTTAACGAACACTGAATTCAATTACTCGAACATAGAGAAAGAAGCATTGGCTATCGTGTGGACAACTACCAGAGACCGACAATTTTTAATTGGGAAAAAATTTCTATTAAGAAGTGATCACAGACCATTGGAGTTTATATTTAACCCAAGGAAAGAATTGCCCAAAGTCACTACATCAAGAATTCTATGATGGGCGATAAGATTGATGGCATTTGACTTTGATATAGAGTATGTCAAAGGAAATTCAATTCCACATGTGGACGCACTATCAAGATTGAGGTTTTACAAGGAGTCAAAAGACAAAACGGAGGAAGAATTTGAAGATTCATTCCTACACTTGAAAGAGACCTATGTTTTGTCTTTAGACAGAATGGCTGCGGAAACGAGACATGATCCAGTGCTAAGTAGGATAGTGTCGAGAATAAGAAAATTCGTGGGGAAATTGTTCTAGGGCGGAAAGACCTTATAAAGAAATAATACACAAATTAACAATAAAACATGGAGTGACTTGCAATGGGGACCTGGTAGTTCCCCAGAAACACAAAGAAAACAGATAATAGAAAGTGTAGATGATGATATACACTGGAGTAGCGGCCACACAAAAAAAGGATAAAATTAGAAGCTTGGTGGCCGGGATATTCAGGAGACGTTGAGGAATATGTAAAAAGGTGTAAAAAAAAAAAAAAAAAAAAAAAAAAAAAAAAATTAAGAAATTTTACACAAACCAAATTACATTCGTGGCCCAAAGAAGTGGAGCCATGGAGTCATGTGCATATGGATCATGCATACATTAATGGAGTGGGACTCTTATTAATACTAGTAGACTCTTTTTTTTTTTTTTTTTTTTTTTTTTTTTTTTTTTAGGTTGGCCTGAAATAATTCTGGTTACAAACAAGAAAAGTTCTACTATAAAGCAGATTCTAAGAGTCATAAGGTGTACCAAAAACCTTGGTATCTGATAATGAACCAGAATTTTGTGAGGAAGAATTGAACGTATGGTTAGAAAAAATAGGGTGTAAACCATATAAGACACCTCCATATCACCCTCAATCAAACGGGTTAGCAGAAAGAATGGTACAGACCGTAAAAAAGGGGCTAAAAGCATGCTCTCAACAAAAAGAAAAAGAAATTTTTCTACCGCGGTTGCTTTTAAGCTATCGTACGATACCACATATGGGAAGACAGATTAGAGCTCCGCTAACGATGTCATATTCCACAAATGAAAAAATGTGGTACAAAAAGAGTAAAGATGCAGATCCGGAAGGAGCCGAATTTATAATTCAAAAAGGCCATAATACAGCCAAAATAAGTAGAGAAAATGGCGATAGTGTATTAGCCCATGCAGACCAAATAAGGACCCAGGGTGAAGAGGAAAATGAAGAAATGTCTTCAATTCCATCTGACAATGATTTGGTAGAACAACTGTTACAAAAGGAAACGTCAGAAGACGAAGCACTGCAGGATTAAGAGGGCTAGAAGGAGTCTGAAAGTTCGGACAAAGACCAGATTATGCAAGAAAACATATGACTACAGCCTAGCCCGCGACAGATCCAGGTCTCCCAGGGAAAGAAATATGGGAAAGAGAGAAATAGAGCAAAGTGATGAAAATAGCAGGAGAACGAGTACAAGATCTACGAGAGGAATAAAAAAAAACCCTTAAGTTTCAGGGAGATGTAGTGATACTAGCAAATTAGTATGTATAATTTGCATAAGCATAAGTGAACACTCATATAAGTGGTCACTGGGAATAACGAGTCAGAAGTACGAGTCTAGCGACTGGAGCAGTACGAGCTTAGCAGCTGACTAGTGCTAGCTAGCTTGAACTCTCACTAGTTACATACATATATACCCCTCTTTTGGAGGATTGTTGTTTTCTTTGGTGTGAATTGGACAAGTTTTTGCATTCATTGACCAACAGTTAAGTTTTTGTTTTGAGTTTTTAAACCTTTTGTTTTTGAATTCTTTTTTATTTGTGTTTCTGTTTCTTTTTCCTTTTGGCTTAGTTCATTTTGCCTTTCTTGCCATTTTTACCCTCACCATTGTTTTTTGTTTGCATTACTTCTTTGGCTTAATATTATTTTGTTTGAATTATCTTTGGTTGCCCACATTTTTCTTTCGTTTTATTTTATGTTTTATCCTGTTTTTGCAAAAAAAAAAAAAAAATACACTTTTATTCGTTTGGTCGCGGCCAAAATGGCCGACGACACAAACGTAAACATGTCTACACCAACGGGATCACCGCCGGTGCAAACCCAAAATTTGGCACCAGCGAAAACGCAGGCCTGGGCAGAAAGTAGACCGAGGAAAAAAGACTGCATATTACGAGGAGCAGAGAACGAAGTATGAATAGTTTCTGAATGGGAATGATTTCATAACTAGTCAGGAGGCCTTGGACGTGATAAAAGTTAGTTATTTCGCTGCTGACAACGGATGTCAAAACTCATAGACTAAAATTGTAGTCAGCAGAGAAAAAGAAGCTCTGAAGACCCTTAAGATTGTCCCCAAAATGTTGGCCCGCAGGAGCAATGCCATGTGGGACATTTTGCTTGGATCGGAGCAGGAGGCAAATCAGCTGGCCGGAAACATCTTGGCCACAACAAACTTATGCCTCCAAACGGAATACATAGGGACGAGAAAGACGCGCATTACAGTCCACGGCGTTCCGGCCGATATTCCCCTGGACAGGATGGGGGCTTTCTTCGCAAAATTCGGCCAAGTGGAGGAAGTAAATGCAGTCAAAAGCAGGTCGGGCATAGAGACTAGAGACATGGTGCTCCAAGTGGTCCTGGATAGGGACAACTTCCGGGACATTCCCAATGTACTGACTTGCCGGGAGAAGAGGATGCTGGTGGAGGGTAGGAGGCGGTGTTGTGGTGCGGTGGGGCACATGGCAAAAGAGTGCCTTGGGGAAAAAGGCTCAGCAAACAACAAAAGAGACGCCAGCAGTAGCAACAGCAGCGGCAGAGGTGGCACCAACAAAGGAAAAGGCTGGCTCGGGAGCCTGGACGGAGGTTAGGAAAGGGGGGAAAAGTGGCATCTTCACCCTCTCCTCCAGTGCGGCAGGAGAAGCAAGAACAACCAAAACCACAACAGAAGACTAGCAGCAAGAGAAGCTTGAGCAGCAACAACCTCCTCAGAAACCCCAGCAGACAAAACAGCAGCAAAAACTGCAGCAACAAGAACAGCAGAAAAACCAAGAACTGGTGCAGCGGAAACAACAGCAGCGCCTCCACAAACAGAAGGAGGTGGAGGAAGAGTCAACAATGGAAGTAGTAAAATGCCTCCACTGCGAGCGGCGTCCCTGAAAAGGAGCGGGGAGGAGGAGCCTGAAGAAATGGAACCAGAACAGTCGGACCGAAGCAGGGCGGAGCGAAGCATGGACAGAACCAGGCGGCCAATAAGACATTCCAGCTCCTCCAAAGTTTGGAGCGTCCCTTCTTCCCCTTCCCGTGCTCCAATCCCCTCTTCCCCCATTACACCCCTAAGTTCACCAGCTACTTCCCCACACTCATCTTCTTCCCCCCTCCCCAGCGGGCTAGGGAGAAGAAAAAGAAGAAAAAATATTTTCCAGGGCCAGACGGCATCTGTAAAGTGGACAGGGAGTAGGCCAAGAAAGGCCTGTCGAAACAAAAAAGGGCTCTGTTGGGGCTCTTATTTAAGCTGGATGAAGTAGATGGAAAGTCGGTAGAGGATCCACGAAACTTCCCCAAAGCCCCGGGGATCATTATAGTTGTAAGGGACACTGGGGAATGCTTGAAGGTGTGGAGCCATATTTATGAGGCTCAGGATGATTACCCTAAAATAAGGATACTAGAAGAGAACAATGAAGACCTCAAAAAAAGAGGCATTTTTGCTCTGTGATGGTCCCGGTACTGCCCCATCCCTATTTATATAGGACAATAAAATTAACATACCCTACGGACATTGGCGGTGTTGTTCTGGGGGTTCGTATGACGACCGACTTGGGTACAGGGAATCTGGGACAATCCATCGGGGTCCTTATGCTGCAGATTTCCGCCCTGTATGTGAATAGGTTGATTCTGTTATTTATATTTTACAGGACTTAGAAGATGGAAATGAAGATAGCGACGTTGAATGTGAGGGGCTTGAGGGATCGGGGTAAGGCTGCCCGCCTGCTCCGGGACCTCTTGTCCTTTGGTGTGGATGTTGCCGCGATCGAAGAGACCCACTTTGTTTGCAGTTCCGATACGTGTGTGCTGGAGGATGACTTTGTCGTCTATTCAGCATATGGGGACCGGTTTGCCAGAGAAGTTTCTTTGCTTGTCAGACGTACTCTTGATGCGAAGGTGGACCTTGTGCATACCAATGCCGAGGGCCGGTTGATCGTGGCCGATATTGCCGTGAAAAGTGGTTCGTTCCGAGTCGTTGCGGTTTATGCGCCCAATGACCGGGAGGAGCGGGTCTCGTTTTTTCGGCGGTTGGGGCCGTTCCTAGTTGATTCGACGCGCCTAGTCTTAATGGGGGACTGAAATGCCATCCTGGACCCCAAGTTAGACAGGGGGCGGGGTGCTAGTGGGAGAAGGGGCGATCGTAGCTTGGTTGATCTGATCGACGATTATGGTCTCGTCGATACATACCGGGTCGATCATCCCGGGGGGAAAATGTGGACGTGGGCTCTTAATTGGCCTTTTGACAAGGTAGTTAGCTACCTTGACAGAATGTTAGTTAGAAGAGCCGACATAGATCTACTAGATTGTCCCACGTTCCACTGGGTAGGCTACTCGGACCACAAACTCGTTTGTGCCCCGGTGGCGTTAGATCATAGGCCTAGAATGGCTGGGTACTGGAAGTTCAATCTGTCTCTACTGGACAGTCGGGACTTCCAGGAACAGGTAAATAGATTAATGCAGCGGGAGCTAGTAGGTTATCGGGAATAAGTGGTGGGAGCGACTTAAGCGTAGGATTAGGTCTTTCACCACTGATTTCAGCAAACGACTCGCTCTAGATAGAGCTGAAAAGGTGAAGACGCTTAAAGCTAGTTATTCCCGGGCGGTGGCTGGGGGTGATCCCCTAGAGATAGCCTTAGCTAGGGAGGCCCTGGATCGTTCGAATAGCGCGCGGTACATGGGCCAGGTAATTAGACATAAGTTAAGCGTGATGTCTTCCGAAGCTGTGAATTTGGGCGCAGATCTGCGCAGGGAAGAGGTCCCTCGAGGTGGCGATCGTTATATTCGTGAAGTCAAATCCTCGGAGGGGCGTACTCTTCGGGCCACTGACGACATGTGCGAGGCGTTTCGGCGCCATTTCGAGAACCGGTTTACCAAGGAGCCTGGTCTCCGTGAGGAGGAGTTTCGCAGCTATTTGACTGACTTTCCTCGGCTTTCGCCGACTGAAGCGGCTAGCTGCGAGGGAGAGATTACGGAGGGCGATGTCTACGCAGCATTGAAGAAGGTCGGCAGAGGCAAGTCTCCCGGTCTGGATGGTTTGCCTTATGAAGTGTACTTGAGGCTGTCGCACATCTTTGTTCCGATTTTAACTGCAGTGTTCGACAATTGGTTTCGGTCGGGGTCCATCCCCAATCGGATCACCAGGGGTGTGATCACTGTGTTGAAAAAGGGCAAAGGTGGTAGGGGGAACCTAGATGATTACAGGCCCTCTGCTAAACACAGAGTTAAAGATTTGGGCCAAGATCCTGCAGGAGCGTTTGCAGTCAGTTGCCGAGTCTCTGTTGGGTCCTGAGCAGATATGTTCTGTGAGGGGCCGAACAATTCAGAGCAACCTGCATCTGATCCGCACGATCATAGAGGGTGTAAAAGACGACGAAGAAGCCGTGCTGATCAATTTGGATCTGTCCAACGTATTTGATAGGGTTGACCATCGCTACCTTGCTACTGTCCTGCAGGCCGCTGGATTCGAACCCAACTTCTGCCGTTGGATTAGCCTCCTGTATCGCTCCCCTAGTGCTGTGGTACAGGTGAACGGAAGGTTGTCGGACATTTTTGTGCTGTCTAGGTCGGTTCGTCAGGGTTGTCCACTGTCGCCCCTACTTTATGCTTTGGCGTTGGAGCCTCTCCTTCGCTGGCTGAAGGACGAGACGTGCAGTCCGGCCCTACGTGGAATCGCCGTACCTGAAGGGTCTCGAGCCAGGGTTTCCGCGTACGCCGATGACGTATCTGCTTTCGTGTCGTCCCGCAGCAACATTGAGGCGGTGCTGAAGGCGCTTGATCGGTACGAGAAGGTGACAGGGGCCAAGATAAACCGCGACAAGTCGTTCGGCTTGCGGTTAGGTGCCTGGTAGGGGGTCGCTCTTCCGGGCTGCTTCGGTTGGACGGACGGTCCTGTCCGCATTCTTGGAGTGTGGTTTGGTCCCGACCTCCAGCTGGAGAAGAATTGGTCTGAAGTACGATCAAAGGTCGATTCTGCCGGTCAGACTTGGAATCGACGGAGGTTGTCCGTGAAGGGCAGGGCGGAGTATGTAGCACACACTGCATGTATGTAGCACACACTTCTACATACATTTTCCCCCTGATTCTTTATCAATTGTCTGTACTTCCTCTCTATAAGACCCACAGGAAGGCGCTCGAGCGATCGCTATCCTCCATTTTATGGAGGGGACGCGGGAATCGGGTCGACAGACGAGTCTGCACTAAACGTCCGTGTCATGGGGGGGCTGGGAATGCCGCACCTGGTGAGTCATATCCGTGCCTCTAGGTTGGCTTTCCTACGCCGCGCATTGACTGGAGGAGATCCGATTCTGGAGGGGATTGTTAGGGACCCGTTCCTTGGCCTTACCATCAGTTCCCCCATCTCGCGGGTTGAGCGTCGTCGTAAACCGCGGGATCAATCGGTTTTCCTTCGCGAGTGTCGGTCGGCCTTGAGGGCCGTTCCCCGGTCCAATGACCTTTCTCGGCCTAGAAAGGTCTTCTATCGTGAATTAGTGGAGGGGCCCGCGAAGGATCCCCTACGAGATACGCTCGGCTTGTCGGAGGAGGAGTATCGCTCCTACTGGTCTTGGGCGCCAGCGGCGGATTACCTCAGTAACCCTGAGTTTTCGCTTAGCTGGCGATTGGCTCGGAATCGGCTGCCTCTCAACGACAAGGCTTTCATATGGGGCTTGGCGGATTTGCCAGACTGAACGGTGTGGCCTTGGTTTAGAGGAAACGGCTTCGCAGGTGAGGGATGCCTCATCGTTATTGAGGCATTTCAAGCAAGGCCATATTGAGCGAGCCTCCTGCTTCGTAAGACCGAGCTCGTCAATTAGATCATACTGAAGGGTCCCCTGACTAACAGTTCCCTACGAGACAACGCCCGGGCATTGGAGAGGCCATCCGACGCCCGTAAGAGGTGTTTCAGAGCACGACGACATTCGCGGTAGAAGGAGCATTCGGCTCGGGGAGTACGGCCGACCTCCTCCTCGCACGAGTGCACACTTCTCAGGGATGGGAAATGTTTACGGACGTCTTCCTTCCAGAAGGCGCCATCCTCACCCGATCCGCGACACATTCGGTCTAGAAAGTTGATGCCAAGCATATATTGATTAATCTCAATGTTAGGCATACCCAGACCGCCCTCAGAGGGATGAAGGCAAAAGATCTCCACAAGACAGAGAACAAGAGCCTTACTAATAATATTAGTCTGGTATACGGGAGTGGAAGTGCAGAGAGTCGGTAAAGGAGAATCGGATAGATGTGTGAAACACATACTTCCGCCCCCGCCTTCAAGGAAAGCCTCCCTTGTACCTCCAACCAATTCATTTCCACCTGGAGATCAGGACCGAACCAGACGCCGAGTATCTTGATCGGCCCATCCGTCCAGAGGAAAGGTCCGAGAAGATAAACTCCTTTCCACGCACCCAACCGCAAGCCAACAGACTTATCGCCGTTGATCTTGGCCCCTGTCACTATCTCATTCCCAGCTGATCTCTTTGCTCACTTCGTTAATTTCGGCTCTGCTCGACACAAGTACCGAAACGTCGTCAGCATAGGCAGAATACCCGGCTGAGGTGGTAGCCCCAGGCAGGGAAATTCCGCACAGAACCGGATTCGCCTTTAACTTGCGAAGGAATGGTTCCAACGCAAGAACTTAACACAAAGGCGAAAGCGGACAACCTTGACGAACGGAGCGAGACAATACGAAAGGCTTCGATCTTACCCCATTCATCTCCACCAGCACACTGGGAGTGGCATACAAAAGTCGAATCCAGGAGCGAAAGTCGGCTCCGAAACCGGCCGCCCAAAGGACAGCCTCCAGAAAGCGATGGTCAACCATATCGAATTGATCTAGCGTTTTCGTTTTTCGTTTCATGTTTTCATTTTTTTTTAAATTTATTGTCTCCCCTTAGGGGAAACTTTGTTCTTTAATTTTTGTCTATTGTACGTTTTTAACTTTTTTTCTTGCCGTTAGGTGAACCTTGTTTTATTTGTTCTTTTTCGTCACTTGTCTCACTTTCGGGTGAGCTTTGTGTTTTTCAATTTTAATATTTGTCTGTCACCTGCTGTGTTTTTTCACTGTTAATTTTTCTTTTCTTTTTTTTAAGTTTTCGCCTATAAGGCGGAATTTATTAACTATTTCCCAACCTCGCCTTTTTTTACCCCTCACCTTCCTTTTAAAAAATGTATAAGAAGGAAAAAAATTACCTTTTTTAATTTTGAAAAAAAAAAACAAAACAAACTAAAATGTCTGCATTCAAGAGAACGGTGAGGAAGCATTTATTTAATCCTAAGAAAGATCCACCTGACAAGAATAACCCTGATGAATATCCAGCCTTATCCACAGTTCCTACAAATGAGGAAATTGTAGACGTGTTCAAAAAAGCCTCCAAACATACGGAGGCCGAAAAGAGCAAAAACTTAGATAAATCAAATGACAACTCAAATGCTAATGCAGAGGCCGGGGAATCTCCCTCTTGTTGGAAGTACCCTCCTAAATGCATTATCGATATTGCGGAGTTGCTGGATCGTGCCAAGAGTTACGCACACCTTGTGGTAAAAGGTGGGCTTTTGGAGGATCCAATCGAACTTAAGAAGACCGAGAAAAGAATAGTGTCACAATTTTTTCGTTCGACGAAAGACACAGTGTTGAAAGCCCTGGAGTCTTTCAGGTTTAAGCCACTTCGAATCATTAAGGGTAAGGGCTTTTTCATGTGGGACGTGCTGTTGCCCACCACCGAAGACTGCGTAAGAGCCTCAAGCAGGCAGTTAATAACGAAAGACAGAGTACGAGGGCCGGCGAAGGACCATTAGCAGTATATCAGGTCTCTCCTCAGGTTATCAGAGATCACCTGGCGGCTTTCTTTGCCAAGTAAAGACCTAAAGAATAAATTAGATCAACAACGAAATGGAAAAATCTCTCCATCAAAGAACTCTAGTCCTCCTAAAATCACTACACAGTCTCCTCAGTCCTCTACATCCCGTCAACCAAAATCCTCCTCTACAAAGAAGGCTACTCCCTTTACATCCTCCGACCCACCAACTTCTCCCTGTCCCTCAACCCCTCTTTGTAGAGAGAAGTTATCACCTGCTTCTTCCACTTCTGCCCACTCCCAAATCCCTTTCAGTAGAGACCCCAGCCCTTTTAGACAATCATATACTCCCCGCCACACCCCCAGTCCTTCTTCCATTAAATCCTCTGAAATGCCACCGCCACTAAACAAAAGACTCAGAAGCCTCACGCAGGATTCAGTAGAAAAAAAACAAAAAAGCAAAGAATATTTATAATCCGGGTGTAGACGTTTGCAAAATATCCCCTTTGCAAGCGGAGAAAGCCAGAGACTATGGTAATAGAATTAAAAATTTAAAATACCTATTATCTATTAAACAATTCGGGGATAAAGATCCCCATAATTTCCCAAACGCCCAAAGAGTGTTAACTGTTATTAGATCAGAAACAGGGGAGTGACAAATCTGGGCAATGTTGGACGAAGCAATTTCTTCGTTCAAAATGAGCCCGCCCATTGCTATCGTACAAAACGATAAATTAAATAAATTGAAACAATTTTGTGCGGGGAGGGTCCGGTTTTTGTTCAACCCTCCCTTTATAGAGCACTAAAACTGATCTTCCCCTGAGATATCGGTGGAATCTCCCATGACGGTACCATCAAGACTGGGATGGGCCATGAGTCTATGGGAGAGGCTTACTCCAGTTATGTTAAAAACTGGTAAGCAACCTAATCGGTCTTCACTATGGCTCTCTGGTTAGCAAGTGTAAATGTCTGAGGCCTGAGGTCCGAGTCTCGCAGGTCGAGGCTCTCTCGTGACCTTCAGCCCCTCGGGGTGAATGTTTGTTGTTTGACCCAGTTTTCTTCTCATGACCGTGAGGACATACTGTCTAAGGGGTTCTCCCTTTATTCAGCATGTTTTGATGGTCGTTCCAGGGGTGTCTCTTTGGCTAAGTGAGCAAGTCTTTGAAGGCTGCATGTACTCTTATCTTCGCAGATCCGGCGGACAGGCTTTGCGTGCTGGATGTTACTATAAAGGATAAGGCTCTACGTCTCATTGGGGTTTATGCGCCCAATAGCCATTCTGAGCAGCCTGCTTTGTTTCGGCAGATCGAGCCGTTTTTGACGACATCTCGTCGAGTAGTTTTAGCCGGGGATTGGAATGCTGTCCTTGACCCCGATTTAGATCGCATAGGGAAAAATCCGGGTACTAACAGCCGGGACGTGAAATCATTCCGGGGATTTATCGATGAGTTTGATCTTGTCGATAAGTACCGGAATGAGCACCCTCGAGAGGTAGCATGGACTTGGACAAATAGTGGCAAATCGGCTCCTGGGACGCTTGCTAGCTACCTCGACCGAGTCTTAGTTAGGAGAGTCGATGTAGGGCTCTTAGGGTGTCCAAGCTTCCATTATATAGTTTATTCAGATCATAGGTTTGTCCGAGTCCGCGTAAACTTAGGTTAGGTTGACTGGTTACAGGAAATTTAACTGTTCATTATTTAGTGAGCAAGATTTCCGGGACCAGTTGCTACTAATAACACAGAGGGAATTGACGGGGGCGGTTTTAGGGAATGCCTGGTGGGATAAATTAAAATCCAAAATTAGAACGTTTGCTGCCGATTTTAGTCGTCGTCTCAATCTAGATAGATTAGCGACGCAAACGTCTTTAGAAGAAAAATTGATCGGGCAGTGAAATCCCGTGATAGTGGGAAAATAGCCTTAGCTAAGGCAGGTTGGCCTCCTTGCTTATCAAGAAGGATCAAGCTCTGGTAGTTAGGGCTAGGTTAAAAAGAATGTCTTCTGAGGCGACGGATATGGCCGCTGAATTGCGTGAAGAGGAAAATCGGAACGCGTCTTGGCGACATATCGCGTGCGTCACATTGCCGGATAAGCGGACTGTGACTACAAACGCGGGCATATGCGAGGCGTTTCGGGATTACTGTTAGGATCTTTTCACCAGGGAGCCCGGTCTGAGCTGTGCTCAGTTCGACGCCTATTTAGCCGACTTTCCCTGTCTCGAGGCAGCTGAAGCGGCTAGGTGCGAGGGTTCCATAACAGAGCCGGAAATCTGGGAAGCGCTGAAGCATGTTGACCTGGATAAATCTCCGGGATTAGATGGTCTTCCCTACGAAGTTTACTTGAGGCAGTCGCCCGTTTTTGTTCATTTGCTGGAACTGATTTTCAACCACTGGATTAAGCAGGGGTCTATACCTCAACGCTTCACCAGGGGTGTGATCATGTTGCTGCGTAAAGACAAGAACGGTGAGGATGGGTTAGGTAATTTTCGCCATTTAACCATGTTAAACACTGAGTTAAAGATTTTGGCGAAGATCTTAGCCAACCGATTGCAGCTTGTCCTGTCTAGTCTGATTGGCTCCGAATAGACTTGTGCTGTGAAGGGCAGGACTATTCAGAATAATGTTCATATGGTACGCTTGATCTTAGAACAAGTCGAGAGTGAAGCCACGCTGATCAATTTAGATCAGTCCAAGGCCTTCGATAGGGTTGACCATCGCTTTCTGGAGGCTGTCCTTTCGGCGGCCGGTTTCGAGCCGACTTTCGTTCCTGGATCAGACTTTTGTATGCGACTACCGGTGTGCTGGTGGAGGTGAATGGGGTAAGATCGAAACCTTTCGTATAGTCTCGCTCTATTTGTCCGCTTTCGCCTTTGCTTTACGTTCTTGCATTGGAATCATTCCTTTGCAAGTTAAAGGCGAATCCGGTTCTGTGCGGAATTTCCCTGCCTGGGGCTACCACCTCAGCCAGGTATTCTGCCTATGCTGACGACGTTTCGGTCCTTGTGTCGAGCAGAGCCGAGATTAACGAAGTGAGCAAAGAGATCAGCTGGGAATGAGATAGTGACAGGGGCCAAGATCAACGGCAATAAGTCTGTTGGCTTGCGGTTGGGTGCGTGGAAAGGAGTTTCTCTTCTCGGACCTTTCCTCTGGACGGATGGGCGGATCAAGATACTCGGCCTCTGGTTCGGTCCTGACCTCCAGTTGGAAATGAATTGGTCGGAGCTACAAGGGAAGGCCAACATCGCGGTTAATCTGGGGTCTCCGAGGAGGCTTTCCTTGAAGGCGGGGGGCGGAAGTATGTGTTTCACACATCTATCCGATTCTCCTTTACCGACTCTCTGCACTTCCACTCCCGTATACCAGACTAATATTATTAGTAAGGCTCTTGTTCTCTGTCTTGTGGAGATCTTTTTCCTTCATCCCTCTGAGGGCGGTCTGGGTATGCCTAACATTGAGATTAGTCAATATATGCTTGGCATCAACTTTCTAGACCGAATGTGTCGCGGATCGGGTGAGGATGGCGCCTTCTGGAAGGAAGACGTCCGTAAACATTTCCCATCCTTGAGAAGTGTGCCCTCGTGCGAGGAGGAGGTCGGCCGTACTCCCCGAGCCGAATGCTCCTTCTACCGCGAATGTCGTCGTGCTCTGAAACACCTCTTACGGGCGTCGGATGGCCTCTCCAATGCCCGGGCGTTGTCTCGTAGGGAACTGTTAGTCAGGGGACCCTTCAGTATGATCTAATTGACGACCTCGGTCTTACGAAGCAGGAGGCTCGCTCAATATGGCCTTGCTTGAAATGCCTCAATAACGATGAGGCATCCCTCACCTGGCTGGTGATTGGTGGGGCCCTCTGGGTCGCCAAAAGACTTTGTTCAGCAGGGTTGGAGAAATATCTAAACTGCCGTCGCTGTGTTAGGGAAGTCGAGACCATTGGTCCCGCCTTCTTTCAGTGCAAGATGGTAGTGCCTTTGCTGAAGTTTGTTGAATGCCTCATGGTTCGCATGCTGCAGGGAAAGTTTTTTGTCCTTGAGGCCAGTTCTGTTTGTAGCAATGTGATGCTGAACGAAGGCTGAACATTATGTGTTCTGTTGCTTACTAGAGTCGTGATTTGGACGAAGCATCAGAAGGAATTCTATGAGGGCGAGAAGTTTACTCCTTCCTAACTGATCTTGTTCTTTAAGCATCAGCTTAAAGTCAAGATTAGGACGGAAAGGCGGCGGTTCACCTCATCAGAATTTGGCAAAAGGTGGGTGATTCTTGCGCGTATGTGCAGAGTAAAAGGGGCTGACCTGTAGTGGCATTTTGATGCCGGTTAAGCATCAGGATATTGTTTTCCTGGTTTTGAACATGAGCAACCCATCCCTGGATATAGGATAGAAGTAGGTTTTTGATTCTTTAGTTTTTCTTTTATCTTCCAGTAAACTTAGCTACGGTGTGTTTGCTCATTGGCCTCTTTTATTTCTGTCCCTTTTTCCTTTAGTTTAACTCTCCATCCCCTCCCTCGTTAGGTGGTCAGTGATCTCAGTTCTCTGGTGGATGCGGGGCGACTTTCTTTTCGCGTGTATGTTTTTCGTATTTGTTGTTGTGTCTGAATGTGTGCACGTCTGTGTGAGTGCTTGGGATGGATGAATATTTTCCTATATTCTTATAGTCCCACATCGATTTTGTCCAGTTAACTGATTTTCCTGGATCATTTAATGTTTGTGGGTTTTTTTTATTACTAACATGATTTTGTTTCGTTTCTTGTAAATAGTTTATAACCATTTTGTATACACAGCATTTCTTTGCTTTTAGCTTGTTATTTCTTCCCCTCCCCTCACAGACAATGATTTGTACATATGGGGACTATTTAGGAGTTTCATTTTGACAATGAGGTATTTTGGTGGATGTAGTAAGAAAGGTAAGTATGAATGTGTTGTTTTGGTGCTAGGATTATTGTTTTGTATGATTGGGTCAGTGGTTGTGGCTAGCTAAGTTATAAATTAAGACAAATGATGACCGTCCTTTTCCCCCATCCCCTTTTTCGGTCTTGTGCCACATTTGCTGTTTATTTACAGTAATAAATATCGTCAGACTTTCATTCCTAGCGAGATGCCAAATTGACCCACGCAAGTCAAAACTCTGACCAACCAGGACTTTGCCGCGCAAAATATCTCTGACTCAACAAACCACCAGCACAGTCTATCTCTCTCAGGAACGCTATCTAAACATAATTTAAAAAGTGACATTTTTCTCACTACTTAATAAGTAAACAAATAATCAAATTGTCACACAACTAAAGGTACGCAACTCCAACCAATTCCGAACAATAATACAAACAAACTTACGTATACACATTAATAACTGAACTAGCACAAAGGACAATTCTGTAGCGCTGAACGTCATACTACACTTCGTGTTCTAAGTTCGCTTCTCTGGAATCTAGATTAGCTAAATGTAAGGAAAGACGTTTGTTTGTCACAAAAGTAGGAGTCAAGAGTGTATTGCAAAATAAATAAATAAAAAAAAAATGCCTTGACATTTGAATGTGAATTTTGTAAATCTAAAGGACATGTCTGTGCCATTTGGCTGCAGAAATTTAAACAAATTCTGTCCACCAATGATTGTTACAAAAATAACGGTAAACCATAAGATTTAATTTTACCTATAGCAGATGTAACTGTCTTTTACAGAAACAAACCTTATAAATTTAATTGTTTGATTGACACAGGAAGTCAAAGATCTTATTTCTCTCAATGTGTAGTAATGAAGATAAAAGGAAAAAATGATTTTATTCCAGCTACAGACTTTAGAGTAAAAATATTTTTAGGAACCAACCAAGACAAGGAATGTTTGATATCGGATTTAATAACTCTTCTTTCCTTACCTATTCTGGTAGATGATGATTTTGATATTGAATTTAATCTTGATGGGTTTGATAAGGTTGTAGAGAACCTAAACAGTTTAGATTATAAGTTGGCAGCCAATTTCGAGGGAAGTAAAAATTATATTCCCTGTCATGGCCCTCTGGGTGTGGATTTAATTCAGTATGTGGTACCCATGCAAATGGTTGAATGCATGAGTGGATCTGCTTGGCCGATTCCTGAAGGGATAATTCTATTCGGGAGTACAAAAAAATGACTCCCCCTTTTAAGTGGTTGTTACTAAAAACCATGAAAATTCCACTGAAGATCATTTTTGCACTGTAATTTCTCAGTATTCTTTTTGTCCCAGTACACATGTGAATTTTGTATTGGAACCAAGAGGGGCACACGTGGAATCCTTTTGCAGAAAATTTTAATGAAAGTTTTGTGGAACGCAAGCTGGAGAAAATGTTTAGTATAGAGTCTCTAGACTTGCGAAACGAGGAAAATCCGGTTAGTGATTATAACAAGGAGAAAATTGAGCGATGTGAAGTTGCCTTGGGATGAGGACAAAATTAAATCTCTCTTCAAACCATGCTGCGGCCTTTAATGTACTAAATAGAATAGTAAGAAGATTAGAACAGCAGAATTCTTCTGATCTTATTACCAGAGTAATATCCTTTGAAAAATTTAAGCAGTCAATGAGACCTGAATGTCTAAAGAAACAGCCTGTTAGTAGTTTGGATTGTTTGAGTACTGACAACAAAGAAATTGTTCAGTCTATGGTGCTTCATAACCTGCTTTCAGCCTATACTGAAAATTCCTATTATTCCTTTTAAGAAATTTTCCACATTGACAAAACTAATCAGAGTGACCTCTCTGATATTTAAATTTCAAAACTGACTGAAAAGTGTAGAGATATATACCATATCGAGTGTGCTAAGCAAAACTAGATAAAAGTAATGCAAAAGTTGCAAAAGGGTAATTAATTATCTTTTACAACCTTTTAGCAAACACGATAGAATAAATTATCTCGTATTCATCATACAGAGGTTTTTACCTATTCTAAGATCGGGACGGATAATTCCTCTTTTATCTAAAGAATAAGTTTAAATTTTTGACTAAGTCAGGTGCCTCTACCTGACTTAGGGAAAAATTTAAATTTATTCTTATAAAAAATTGTGTGCATAAAATTTTCTATAAAGAGGTTTGAAAAAATATTAATGTAGCTTTTTAGTTTTGTGTGTAAAATTTGTTAAAATGTATGCTTTTGTGTAAAGAAAAATAAATCAATAAAAAACTTGTAATAAACTAAATTTGTTTATTGCATATTATCTTGAGGGGAGAATATAAAAATTGTATAAAAAAAAATGTTAATTTCGTGCATTTTTATAGCCTTTAGGCTCAAGCGGCGAAGCGCCAAGGTCATGTGAATCTACTTTTTTGATAGCCGGAAGGGGATTATATATATACAGTGTAACCCGGATATAAGAGAAACCCGGATATAAGAGAGATTTTATCTGGTCCCAAATTAGAGCCATACTTGCCTAAACAAAATAGACCAAACCCGGATATAAGAGACTTCTTCTCCGGTCCCGACAACTCTCTTATATCCGGGTTACACTGTACTAGCAGCATGGCATGGAGTTGCCTGTGCTTGATTCAAAAATCGTACGACTCATACAGCAAACGCTATGACTTGACTTAAAATATTTTTGGCCTTCCTTGCCTTTAAAGGAGTACCCTCTGCCGTGCTGATGTTGCTACATGCCTTACTTCTTGCCTATCTCACACTGCGAATTTTTTCTAAACATTATATCTGTTACGACAAAAGAACTAAACAAAATGAACACAAAACGATCAGTTTTAAAAAAGGACTCGTAACTGAAAAATCCCAATGAATAAAGAATGTTAACAACAAATACTTTTTAACACCCAACCCAGTTCTGCGGAATCAGAATCAACGTTGAATTTAAGCAATTGGAGTAAAGTGCCATGCAGATTTAAATTTTTCCCACTTGTGACGAATGCAGCTATCGATTTTTTTTGCATGCTAGCATGCTAGTTAACATTCGTGTCAGTCAGTTGTTGGCTCTCACGCTGGCCAATAGAATCTTCCTGCCTATTTGTGGCAGCCAGCTATAGGCTCTCACTCTGGCCAGTAGAAAATGGCCGCAAACTACATGAAAACTGCCGTAGAAGCATAAAAAAATCGATTATTTCCACTATCGATGGGAGTTGGGAAATGCAAAGTCGGTCTTGGTCTTCCCGCTAACTTGGAGCATGTGCATGTAATTTTGGTACAAATCCGTCGAAAATTGCGGCCGTGCATTCGTTATACGCACGCACACACACACACACACACACACACACACACACACACACACACACACATCCTGCCGTTTATATATATATATATATATATATATATATATATATATATATATATATATATATTGGCCAATGGGAATCAAGTTTTTCTAGCACCTACAAAATTTGGCTGCAGCCGAATTTTATGGCCCCATTATGAATAAAAAGGGCTGCTATCAGCAGTTAGGAAGAGAGTTGAAAAGATTCACACCCCAGAAACTAATGAATTTTCCTATGTCAAATCCCCTTCGAGTTGAGAGGTCCTTTACAGAGCCGTTACAACAGAGGTTGGTGTCTTTTTTTTAAAGATTGTGCCTTGTATCATATTGTGAATCCTCTTACTCCGAGTTTTCTCTTATTTTTGTATTTTTTGAATATATTTTATATATGAATCCGTTGGTCTTATCAACATTTTTGGTGACTTGTGTTTTCTCCTGTTTTCTCCTTAGGTTGGTGCAAAAATAATAGCATATTTTTATTGCCTCACATTCCTGCCAAAGAGGCGCACAAAAGGAATTTTTTATACAATTAACCCCCCCACCGCTGTTGTATTATAATTTTTTGCAATTGTAAATTGTATTGTAAATTAAATGTATTTTCCTTTAAGATTTTTGTTTTTAAATTGCGCCTTTTCAGAGTTTCTACCAGCTAAGATTTGTGTCTGGCACAAGAACTTGGAGTTGGTAGGAAACCAAACTTTTTATAGTATTTATAACCTGGAAAGATTTTAATTTTTTAAAACTGAAAACATTATTTCATTCAGAAAAGAATGAAATTAAGTTTTCAGTTGAAAAATTAATTTTTGAAAGTTTTTTTTTCATTTTCTCATTTCAATTCAATGTTTAAAAATTCTTTTTTATTACCATATTGTGTGGAATACATTGTCATTATATTAACTTATATATAATACTTATAAAAATTTATCGACATTCAAAGGAAAATATTTTTATTTTGAATAATTTTTTAAGTGTAGAAACATAGACTGTTAAATACAGAAGGAAATATATGATAAATCTTACAGACAGTAACGACCTCCTTTATAAATGTTATAATATAACTAATATGTACACCAACAAATTCTCTCGTGTTTGCCCACCCTATACGCCCTTGTCTATTATCAACGGCAGTGGTGGGATGTAAAAAATATAGCTACGAACATTTAATCAGAGTTCATTGCTGCAATTCAGGTAAAATCTATTTTTTTTTTACAAAATGTAAAAAATATTTGTTTCAAATCCAATCAATTAAGCTTTAAATTAAGTATTTTTTTCGAATAACATTTAAGAAAATCATATTTTATTTTTGAGTGATTCAGTCAGTTATGTACCATGCGTGATACATGCTTAGGCGATCATGTATCTTTCGATACATGACTGATGAGGTAGATTTTTACGGCAGTAGGTTGCCGTCCAAGGCTATAGAACCCGGCCTGTTCTACCCATAGCTTGTGGGTAGAAGAAGAGGATTTCACAAGGTTTTAGCACGTAACTGGAATTCGAACTTGGCTCTCCATTACTCCACCGTTTGTGAGATTAATGAGAGGCAATTTTGGGGGTTGACAAATCTGTAACTATGGGTGAAGTAGCAAATTTTACTAATCACGAAAAAAAACAAAAACAAGCAAAAAAATCCAATCAGTCTAAATTCAATTCTAATTGTGACTATTAAATTTATTATATTGGGAAATATAAACAAATTCGAACATTTTTTATACCTGGCAAAATAACCTTTTCCAATTTGAGGAAGTATTGTGGGGATTACCCCCACTTGTTATACTAAAACGTCTGCTAGGTAACGTTGTTTCAGGACTATAAAATCTAGAAGATAATCTTCCACTTCCTCTTTTCAATTTAAAATGCGGTAGGTGCCGGACACGAATCATAGTCGCTAAAGAAAAATCTTCCTTTCCACGGTCGACTGACGAGGTCGAGTGACTTTCACACACACACGCACACACACACACCACATTTCCTAATATTTAAGATTTAAATATTTTTTGATTTTCAGTTGTGTACATACTAGTATATTTTTCTCCTTTGTCATGTATTAGTTATAAAAATACATGAAAACTTCTCTATGCTGAAATTTATTTCTTTTTCTCTTTTACCTCTACAAATGGTGACCACCCATCGTTAACTTGTGAAAATTTTGATTGCTACTGCTTATAGTTGCACAAAAACTAGTAACTGCAACACACTACAAATGCTTATCTATTGAACCTCATTACTAGTAGAAATGTAAAAAATAAATAAGTTATTTTTATGAATACCTATTTATATAATTTTTTTTATATCTGGATATTTCATTCAGTACATTATTGTATTTTTTATTTATAAAATAATTTAGCGAGAAATTCGGAGCTCCCAGATAATTTTTTTTTTTTAACCCAGTATAAACTTTATTTATCTTGGTAACTCAGAAGTTCGTGTGAGCAAAATATGTAAGGTTTTCGGTTTTTGGTAAGTCGGGTTTTTGTTAAATGTCAAAATTTGGAGTGTCTGGATTCGATACAATAACAAAATATTGTTGCGGGACTTCTCGTTATTCGGTCGTTTAAGAATAAGAATAATCCCACGACGTTCATTGAAAGAATAAAATCCAGTAGGAAACGACAACATAATATCAACAAATAAACAGTAATTTAATAATGACAAGAATATAAGAAGTTGGTTGAATGTATTGAATGAGTAATCTTTTTTGTGTGGTTGCTAAAAGAGTTCTTGGATAAAAATATAAACTATATTGCGTACGTATGTGAGAACGGTGAAATGTTATGTGTGTTTGTGTGAAAAAGTCAATACGTGTGCGCGTGTTTACTAATAACGGGGATACAAGAGATAGTTGGAATATAGTTCTTACTGTGAACTGTGACGTCGTAGTCTGAGGCGGTCTCTTTCTAGTTTGGTCAGAGCTGTTGCTTTGGCGTGTAGACGTGAATGGGGTCTTGAAGATCAGCATCTAGAGAATGACGTGGACCTTGTGAGCATCTGTGCATCTGTTTTGTTAGGACCGGACTTCGTGATTTTTTATACTCTTTTTCTTAAGAAAATTGGCTTCAGAATTATATTGTTTGTTGCTAATTGGCCCTAAAAATCCACGGGATATGTTTAGTATTACGTCCGCGCGATATTTTGGCGGTATTTACCTAAATCTTGATGACAAATGAAAAATGTTGTTTTCATTTGCATTCTATGGTTTTATTGGTGTGTTTTAAGATGTAAGTACTTTATTGGTTTATAAATATTTATTTATTATTATTGGTTTATAGATATTACAAAATATCGTGTTTTAATATGTATGTAGGTATTGTTGGCTGAAAATGCTACTCATGCTTAAAATGAATGTTTTATTGTGTGAAATATATTGCATATTTTATTCGATATTTTAGTGGACACGACAAATATATATCGCAAATTTACTACAAGTAAAGTATGTTCGGATCACGTTCAACAAAAATCTTGTTATATTAAGTCTTTGGTAGTGAGAAAAAGGATAACGAGAATTAGATTTTGAACAGCGTTTATGTCGTGTATGTCGTATGTTAAAAGATGTGTGGACTGTACGTTTCAGTGGCCGATCGTCAGGGTGGCCATCGGGTGTAAGGGTAGCACCAGGAGTTGACCTAATTCTTATGTGGGTTTGGTGTGAGGTCACAGGATATAGTCGTTGCACGTTCGGTTGGTCTAGGTCACGGTGATAAGCCGTTTACGTTGGTTGGTTGGCTGGCCTGTTCTGTTGAACGGGGTGTGCAGTGGCGACTACAAAGAGAATACTTTGTAAACGAGTCGAGTAGGCCGAGGTGATGCGGTGGGTTGCCTAGGCGATAAAGTGCAGTCGGATTGGCGTGGTTGGTATGCCTGTTCTGTTGAACGGGGCGAGGTAGCGACTGAGAAGGGAATGCCTTGTAAACGAGTAGAGTAGGCTGAGGTGACGGCGGTGGGTTGCCTAGGCGACGAGGTGAAGTCGGATTGGCTTGCAAAGTTGGAGTCGCTTGCTTGCAGAATTGAATTTGCCGACGAGGAAAGCTTGTAGCTTGGTGGTGTCGTAGTTGAGATGTTATCTTGTCGGTATTTGCCGAGGTGACAGCTTCGTCGACGATGATGGTTTGTAGCTGGGTATTGTCGAAGCTGGATAGTCGGCCAAGGTGACGGGGTCGAGATGTTATCAAGATGAAACTGTATAGCCGAGGTGGTTAGTCAAGATGGTAACGGTCGTTGAGAGGCACGGTCATTATGAGCGCGGCCGCCTTCACCGCCACGGTGAAAGTGGCGGCGGCAGCAGCAGTAGCGTCGCCCTATGTGACGGCCGGTGGCACGCCGGGCTGCAACTGCTAGGTTTTTTCCTCAAAGGCATCTTTCTCTCCGGCGGGAACGTTCGCGATTGGCCACTGCCGTAGCTCGCTTCGTAGACCAGACGAAATGCGTGGAGTGTAATGCGGAGAAAACAACTTTTGTTATTTCGTTCTCTGCCTTCGTGACGTTCACATCCGGTCAGCGTGCAGAATAAATCAGATTGTAACAGAGTATATTCACTAATCTCACCCTAAAAGTTAATGCTATTATTGAAAAACCCTGTTTCAACCCCAGATAAACAACCGTACTTCACCATAGAGTCAACTCAACAAGTAGAGAGGTGTGTTAAATATACTTTATATTCAATCAGACTAAAATTGCTTAGTCAACCAAATTAATTTCAACCTTTCAACTTATGAGTTTCTGTTGTCCAAAAACTGAAGTATTTGAGGAGGTGAAATCGATAACTATGAATTTATTTTTCCAATAAATAATAGGAATGAGCAGCATTTACTTCATGAGGCCCTAGGTTGGAAGAAGCTTGAACGATTTAGTTACTGCTGCAGTATATCAAAATTTGTATGTTCTTAGTTTCTTTTCTCGCAGACAACGGTTAGATGTGTTTTTAAAGTACATTATAGTAACACATGGGACTCCAACACAGACATGCACAGTGTCGTTACATTTCCAGATGTTCGGAGACAAAAGCTGAGGAATTAACGTAGCTCCAGGGAAATTGTATTGTATTGAGTCTGACAGTCTAATTTCGGATATTACACGCACGCGCGTTCACACGCGCACACACACATACACACGCATTGGAAAATAGTCAATATATGCTAGCAAGAATTGTCTGGACACCAGAATTGTCTGAATATGAACAATTAAGGTCGGACTTTTATGAGTCGAACACAGAGACAACCAAACTAGTGTTCAAGTTGTTACTGGAATTTTTGTCTGTCGTCTCTTGTTGCTACCTTTATATGGCAAAATTGTTATACTGACTCCGCCCAAAATTCGTGACGTGAAAGAAATTCGGTTATCCTTATCTGATTCCGCATTAATCAGAATCAACCAATCAATATTTGTCCCAATATAGGTGTGGTCAGCGCTTATCCCCACCCCCCGCGCCGGCAGTTATTTCATTGGTTACATCTTTCAACGTCTCCTCGTGACAAATGTTTGAGACAGCATGTGGGTGCTGGTGATTCCGGATTTTATTGTAATTTTTACAACTATCACCGGATTTTCCAAGTAAAATATCTAAATCAACTTTTGTACATATATTCTTGTAATATTAAATGTAATTTTTTTTTTAACTTTAAAACTTGATTCAGACATTTTTATGTAACCGATGAAAAAATTAAACAGACTATTGCCACTCAGAGTTGACGTCAATGTACACACTTCTTGTGTGTGTGTGCGTGTTTTAACAAAATGTCACACACACGTGTGTGTGTGTGACATTTTGTTAAAACGTTAACACACTTCGCTGAAGAAGCGTGTCGGACATAAAAATTGGGTTTATTTGTTTGATCGACAAAACATATATATATATATATATATATATATATATATATATATATATATATATATATATATATATATATTAATGTATATTTGAGCAGCTACCTTTCTTTCAAACATATTTCACTAAATACGGCAGACAAGAAAAATTTAATTAATTTTTCATTAATTTTTTTTTTTGCAGTAACCTTACGTTTTTCCGTGTTGTAAAGGAGTACAAAAACGTTCCATAATGTTTAATGTCCCAAGCGCTTTCGGCCATTTCTGTAGTCATTTTCATGGGTATTTTGTCTCTGCTGTTTTCCTCATGTTTTCCTCATGTTTTGAGTATTACATTGTAATTTATATTTGTGTCGTTTTGATACTGATATTAAGATATAAATTACCAAGCTGCAGATTGTTGTGCTTAAAATTATTTTATCCTGGTGTGGTAACAACAATCTGTTATATATATATATATATATATATATATATATATATATATATATATATATATATATATAAACAGATTGTTGATACCAGGCCAGGATAAAATAATTTTAAGGAGAGGGATCATAATTTTATTATTAAAATAAATAAAAAAAGCATCACGTTTACGAATTAAAGCGCCTTTCGGTCGACACTTCATCAGAATCAAAACCATCGGCAATATAAAACGAAGTAGTTGATAAGATAAAATTTTACCAACAACTGATACTAAGATATAAATTACAAAGCTGCTGTAGGTAGTTTTTAAGGAAACACGAGCCTGTGACATCCAAGCTTTTGGCGAGAAACTTTTAAATTCTGTTGCCTGCAGGACGAATTATTCTCCTGAGTTCTTTTCTGTCTTGTACAGGGCCCGGACGAGACACAATTTAGACATCCTGGAGTCTGTTATTATTAAAATGATTTCTGACTGGGAAGAAAATCAGTAAATTTTTTTCCCCGAATTGCTTACTCCAGCTTAGTAATTTATATCTTAGTATCAGTTGTTGGTAAAAAATTTTCTTATCAACTGCTTCATTTTATATTGTCGACGATTTTGTTTCTGAAGAAGTGTCGGCCGAAAGGCCCCTTAAATCTTAAACGTGATACTTTTGTATCTATGTTCATAATAAAATTATGATCCCTGTCCTTTATATATATATATATATATATATATATATATATATATATATATATATGGAGTTATAAAATCTGTTGGATTAAGAAATAAAAAAAGATCTATCTATCTTTGTGTGTGTGTGTGTGCAGACGAAAGATATATGACAAAGTGAAAAAGTTTATGCCTTTCTACTTTGTCATACATCTTTCCTGAAAAATTGTTCTTGATACATAAAACTTTATATATCGTTATCCCATATATATATATATATATATATATATATATATATATATATATATATATATATATATGGGAATATTTCTTTTGAGTATTTATTTTATTTTTCGCATTCCACTTAAGAGTGTTTTTGCTGATAGTTCAAGATTACAGATATATTTCCGGATATCATAGCAAACACCTAATAGAATCCTCCATATTTGCTACTCAGCCCTGCGGAAAAATGCACTTTTCTTCCAAACCAACTTTAACCAATCATTACTTCACTTTTCTAAACTTGACTTCTAATTGGTTCAAAGGACCAAAAAAAATGTAGCACGTTGCGACAAATCTATTTTCCCGCTCAACTATCTGGAGCCGATTTGAAACCCAAAAATCAATAAATAGGATCGCTTCACCTGAATTCAGACAGTCAGTTTTTGAGAGATGCCAGCAAACTCCACCCCCGCCAGCACACTGACTCAACAACTGCCACTCTCTCACTCTCTCTCAGCAGCTTAACACAACTCAGAATGTCTTGCCGCGCGAATTGACCCAACTTACAATTTAGTAGAAAATGTGACATTATTCACTACCGAAGTAGTAACTGTATTTAATCAACATCATGGCAGTCAAAGGCACATAACTCTTTATGACTTTAAACAATATTTACAATTGTCGCACACATACACACTAGTATTTGAACCCACACAAGTGACATTTCACCTTGCAAAAATCAAACTGTTTTAATTTCACAGACAAACCTTAACTATAAGTTTTCATACACCAAATCACTGCATGGTCACTCCTTACAATTTTATCTCATTACATTGAACAAGCAATCTTAAAATTCACTTTGTGCATATCAAACGTATATAAATGTATGTTATTTGTTGAAATCTATAACTACGTTGTTTCTCCTT
>OZ010592.1:64876496-64901496 GCA_963932145.1 Acanthosepion lycidas | reverse complement strand
ATATGATTTCGTTTCACACCTTAATGCCTGTTTCTATACGATTTGTGTTTGAATTTTAAATGGTTGTACGTTAAAAGTGAACATAGAGGAAAATGAGATGCACTTTCATCATTTAATGTTCTTTTATTTCTGGAAAAACGCTGTACAAACATAAAAAAGGTTGTATACCGTTTATGGAGATGGTGTCATACCTATTTGTAGGTGGCTTTCTAGCTCTAGAAGTGGAAATTTTGATCTGCAAGACCAAGAAAATTCCGAGAGGTCTACACTCGTAGGGATAGAACCATGGAGCCGCTGAAGAGGGCAAAAGGTAATAGAACACAATATGACATATATGGTTCAATACAGATGTGCACAAACATTTAAATATTGTCTTTGAAATTCTCTTAAAACGCTACGAACATTGGTTCCGACACAGTATTTATGAAAATGGTATGCTATCTATAATTTTAGAAAGTTTAAACAGACTTTTATTGGCACCAACATATATATATATATATATATATATATATATATATATATATATATATATATATATATATATATATATATATATATATATATATATATATTGTTTTCGAGTACATCCGTTTAATAGGGTGCCTAACTAAACTCTTTTGCGAAGCCCCGCTCAGATATTTGTGTTTTTTCAACACTTACAAAGCCAACATGTTTTATACTGCAACCATGATAAACAGACCCTAGACCATGTTATGCAGACCCTCATTACAGTTTCTGGAAGAGAGCGTATAATCTAGCGGGATCAGCATTTTGAACAAAGGCGGACGTTCAAAACCTCCGGCACAATGACTTCTGACATTGTGCTCGCACGACCATCTACAGCGCTCTCTCTCTATACACACACACACACACACACACACACACACACACACACACACACACACAGACATATATATATATATATATATATATATATATATAATAATTGCATTTTTAAAAAGTTACAAAAGTCAGATACATCTAATGTTGATTATCCAGAAGATTGATTCGTATTTAGCAAACATCACTAGATAATGCAGAATTATAACATAATTCTTATGTTTATCGAGAAATATTTAATATGATTTTTTGGTATGTATTCTACCATCTTATTTTATCGCAGTTTTTTGCCAGCTGACCTCGACTCACATACGCATATGCAATAAGAACTTATACAATTTATACAATAAGAACTTAAATACTGAACGCCAAGTAAGAGTTTATAAAATAAAACATTTAAATAGAACACCTCTTAAACTTGTCAATCTTTTAAATAAATATTAAGAGAATTTTGGCATCTTTGGGATAAATTTTAGAATAAATTCTGAGGCAAGCATAAATAATACATAAGCAGTTAAATAATTTAAATAAATTTCAAATTGATAATATGCAGTTTCACATCACATATTTAAATAAATATATAATATTTTCCAAAGTTTTCTTATTTTTTAATCGAAACTATATAAAAATTGTTTCGGTTAATTTGCATCTATATATACACATATATATGCATCTCTCTCTCTCTCTCTCTCTATATATATATATATATATATATATATATATATATATATATATATATATATATATGAAATATTCTGGACCTTTTTTGCATGATAAAAAGCACAAAAATAACGGCCTATTGGTTTGTTCAGATTTTGAGATTCTATAATCATTTGCAAAATATATAGTTTGATGTTAATTTGTAATTTATTTTGTCTTCCGGAAGCAGAAATGATGTTACCAATGCATTTCGGAACTTGAGGTGCAAGTGTAGATGCTACTAGCATCATCTAAACAGTTCTGAATTACTAAAAATGAGATTTGAAATCAGTACCAGTATTCTCAATACCACTAAACACCAACTACATCATTTGCCAATTCGTATTATAGCTGGAAACACCCCCAGAAGTTACTCCATTTCCTTTTATTTCCCCTTAAAATGAAACCCTGCCTACCAGTCGAGTTATTAACCAACCAGCAGCTGATATCATAGACGAGCAACAATCAAATCAGTTCGTTCTTCCTTACACTCCCCCACTTAACAAAGACTTTCTTGATGAAAAAATTTTGCTCTCACGCATCCCTCCAACAACTGGTTTGATCACACGTACGTAAAACTTTTAGATGCTGACGTGTTGATGCTGATCTTCCCTGTGCAAGTATTGTAGAAGTCTAATTCGGCTGAATCAGTTTGAAGTGCATTTGCATCATGGCTTTCGTTTCAAGAGGACTCTTTTCACCTTTGGTCCTTCTCGTAACTGCTATTTTGGTCTCTTATCACATAAATGGCAGTAATGGCCAGAGATATTTGGCGTCAGTCTTTGAGTTTAAACCAGTATCTCCACCACAAGGACGCAACGTAAGTAGAAGCCGCGCATTGGAATATATGAAAACAAATATTGACACTTATAAGCAGCAAGCAAGAATTGCCGGTGAAAAAGTAAGTACAGATTTTAAATTCTCTTTCTTTTTTTGGCATGAAGAAAAGCCGAAGACAAGTAGTGGATTATTGTTTCGCTTTCAAGTATTGAAATATAAGCGCTAAAATTTATGCCTGAAAAGATAGCAACATGTATTTTAATTATTTTCATATCCTGAAAGTCGTTCTTTTGTAAATTCATGTTTTCTGTAAATTTGTTAAATCTCAGAGAATTATGAACATAAGAATAATATTTAAGAGAGATATCATAAGGGAAATTGATAATTAGGTGTTTTGAAGGACACTTGATGTACAAGCACAGAAGAGCAAGTATTTCCCGAACGTTATAGAATATCACAGACGCACGAGTTCATTCTCAATTCCGAGAAAGATATTTCGAATCAAATAATTTACGCTACAATTTACATTAAATTTGCGAAATTATGTTGGAAAATAATAATTTTTAACAATTTAGGATAAATTTGAAAAACAAATTTTAGAATGCAGCAGCTAACATATTTTGGGATCTGGATTTTTAAAATAGAAAATATTCTATCAATTTTAATAAACTAACGGAGGACTTTCTTTAAGACAACACATTTAAAAAATCAACTAAATAACGTTATATATTCAAATGCCGTTATTACAACATTTAAATAAAAGCCCAAACTGTTGTGTTCTCTTTGAGCTAAGGTTATTGAGAATGACATGAACCATCTTTTTTTGTTCCACCTATGGGGAAAATAATATGGAAATCAATCTAAGAGAAGGAATACCAACTACCAACACATTGGTAACTAGGGTAACATCCATGTTTTGAAGTCTTGAGAGAAAAGTTGATGTAACTAAACATTTTCAAAATATCAGATACAAAATTGTTGGCATACAATAGGAATAGACTAATAATCATGCATAGATAGATAGACAGACATGCACAGAAAGACTAATATAAGTGAAGTAATTAAATGAAATGGTATTCATTTGAAAATATTTTGTGATGCGCGGATGAATATTAATTGTCCAACCTGACAGCATATGAAGGGCAGTTTATTTATTTGTAAAATTAATGTGTTGAAAAGTTTGAACTGAACTCGCCGTTTAATATATAAAGATTTAAACTGAATTTCCGAAAATTAGTTTAAACAGGAAAGTTCAGAAAGACTAGAATTAGAAGAAGAGGAGGAGGAAAATTGAATAACATGAATATGAGTAAAAAGATGTACAATAGAATAGATCATATATGTAATAAAGAATTAGAATTGGTTATTCTTAGAGAAATATCAGTTGAAATTATTTTCTCGATGCATTCATAATCATATTGAATGTTCCATGCCATCATGAATTTGAATACATTCCAAACAGTGAACAAAAACACGATTATTATTATCACTGTTAATATTACACGTAAATATACACCATTCTTTGTCTATGTTTTTGTTAAATAATGGTTTGTTCATTCTCAAGTAAGAAATTCCTAACAGTTTAAACCTAAATTAAACGTAAACTAAAGACAATAAAAACCAGTTTACCAAAAGAAACGCATATATATATATATATATATATATATATATATATATATATATTATTATTGCCGTTAGATATATATATATATATAGATATAGATAGATAGATAGATATATGTATATATGTATATGTATATATATATGTACATATATATGTATATATATATGTGTGTATATGTATATATATATATATATGTATATGTATATATATATATATATATGTATATATATATATGTATATGTATATATATACGTATATATATATATGTATATGTATATATATATGCATATGCATATATGTATATGTATATATATGTATATATGTATATGTATATATATGCATATTTATATATATATATATATATTACGAAATGGGTGTGACCAGATTTTTCAGTGCTGCATTGCATATATATACATATTACGAAATGGGATACAGAAGGAAAATAAGAGTTACTCTCCTTGAACCATGGAAGCAACGATAATGGCTAGTATAATATATTCATATATATTTTTAACCTCGCATAATCTGGTAACCCTGAATCTGAGCCCAATGAAAAATTGTTCAATGCGCCTAACTTGTCTAGG
Source organism: Acanthosepion lycidas (assembly GCA_963932145.1). Classification (NCBI taxonomy): domain Eukaryota; kingdom Metazoa; phylum Mollusca; class Cephalopoda; order Sepiida; family Sepiidae; genus Acanthosepion; species Acanthosepion lycidas. Next base: position 64,896,969 of record OZ010592.1, on the reverse strand, counting down.
TCTTTTAAATAAGCTATGAATCACTGAAATTGGACCAATGGAAGTTGAGGAGTTGCTTAGAAACACACAGGCACAAACACAAATAAATACAGTGTATTTTATCTATAAAATATATGCTCAGACTTTGCGAAATGGGTGTGGCCAGTGCTTTTCAGTACCGCATTGCAGAAAATCTGAGCAGAAAATCTGAGCAGAAAATCTGAGCAGAAAATCTGAGCAGAAAATCTGAGCAAATAACTGCCTATCAGAAATGGTAAATGAATTGTACATTTTCAGGACAAAAGCTATTTATATTTAAGGAAACTTACAAAACTTAACATGGTAAATTCTCCTGACCCTCAATATAAAATTTCCTTCTCTACGCCTAAACCCCACACACGTATATGCAAAAGGAATATTCGAATAGCATTTTTTAAATTTAGATATTAATTATGAGATAAAAAAATGTACTTTATTAGTTTAAAAAAGAACTAATAAAGTACAATTTTTTTCTCTCATAATTAATATTTAAATTTAAAAAATGCTATTCGAATATTCCTTGTGTAGTCTCGCTTCTTTGAATAAGGATTGCGCAGAACTTATCCATAGTTCCAATCGTCAGCTCTCGCGCTTTAAGCTTTTCTCTGGTCATCTTCAGGAACAAAACATCGATATTATGTCTGAGTTGAAGATGAAATGATGGCTTCAAACTGACGTCGTATCTATTGGAGAATGTCATGTTTTAAGGAAACGTATTACTGGAAATTGTAATCTCAAAAATGAAACACCTGGAGAAAGAAATGAATAAAGATAATAAAAATACCTTTTCATAAAAAAGGTTCTCAATTCAATTAAATGAATCTTAATCTCAATTTAATAAACCTTTGTTACAAAATTAAGCAGTATTTTCAATGATATACTGCAAGAGTTGGGAATAAAAAGCAAAACTAATAACAAATTAATGCAATTAATATGGTCAAGGCATTTGAATATTTCCCAGATCAGAGGCTTAGGTATGTGGGTCATAACTTATCCATCTGAAAGACTCTAAAAATGTACAAAGTTGACAAAACAATCAAGGTCATATAATCCACGGCTTCTCGAAGTTGGAAGGAAAAAAAGAGACTTGAATGAAAAGCTAACTGCTGGCAATATGCGAGATGCTCTTATGTTTGAGCGTTTTCTCAGTCGAAAGCAGAAAATCGATCAAAGGAAGATACCGACAATATTGTTTTGAAGCAATTGTTTCCCCTCTGAGCAATTTTTATCAATGCACTTATGTGATATTGTCAGTCATCATGTCTATTCAGAACCACATTCCCTGTTATGGTGGAAAAAGACAGGGTGACATTCTTGATGAAGGAAACGAAAAGGGTGATGAGGGAAGACCTTAAATGGTAGACAAAGAAGGCAAGGCGTGTCATGTACATGACATGCTTCTTTGACCCCACTGCACTTTTTAGATGGGACTGAGGTAATTGCAACAGTTGATAGCTGCGCCCAGATCTTGATGCCATCCGCACAAGTCAAGAAAGAACCTGAAAATCCCACCAGCAATTCCGTCTTCAAAACCAAAGCCATACCCCTGGAACGACATCTAAGGTTTAAAGCTTGAGTGAGATGCTGTTTAAAAAATAACCCCAACAAGGCAGCAGCGGAGGAGTGAAGAAGTGAAGACTCAGATTCCTACAACCAGAGAAGATAAAGCGAACGAAGAGATCAATTTTTTCCCATTTCTGTTACTCATTTCGAGTCAGGGAAGGACCATACACTACTAATATCACACCAGCTTTTGTACATCACAGCAATCAAAGTGTCATGAAAGAGTCTGTTCAGTGCCAGTGGATACAGTGTCGCACAGATCACTGCTTAAACCAGACAATATAAATCTTCTGACATACATACATTTTAACCAAAAGAAAAAATGCCAAATATTCAGCTAGGACCAGTGTTTCAAAATATATTGAAGAATATATCATTACATTAAAAGAAAATTTAAAGAAATATCCTTTGCTTGTGATTCCACCCACTTATATGTAATATGTACCAACTACAGTTAACTCTCATGGCCACATGAGACCATTTTAGTGCATATATCCCATTTTATATTAATAGTGTTCTTATTTCAATGCTTATGCATACATTAAATGCACAGTGCTGCTAATTTATCTAGTGAAATGAGTTTCATTACTTTTTAACAGTATCAGAATATTTCGAAAATACCGCGATAATACAATTAACCGTGATAATTTTGGTCACAATTTCGTGAGATTAATTTTCATAATGTTGTATCTCTACTTAAAGATAATAATATATCCATATATAATGTATAATTTTAGGTACAATAAATTACATACCCGACACTACTGTGCTACAAGATATTCGAATATATATTTTTGCCGAATGGTATAGCGGTTCTCTGTAGAAGGTTTTAGCAGAGCACTATATAAGCACACACATGTCAGTATTGTATGAAATAAGCTCAAGTATTCATAGCACATTAGACTTTATTCGATTTAATTTATGAAAATGGTATGTAATCCACATTTTTTTTTACAAATTTTGAATATATATATATATATATATATATATATATATATGAAATTGTTACTATTCAATTTTTTTTAAGTTAAAAAGTAAAATAAATCTAATTTGGATTTTCAAGGAGTTTGATTCATATTTAGCAAACATTGTTGGATAAGAAAGGCAGTTGGGAAACGACACATAGTATATTAAAATTTCTTGAGTAAAGAAATAAAATAAAGATAATTTTTACATATGTGATATTTCTTCTTAAATAGTTCTTTACAGCGCAGGAACAAATCTTCACGTATGTTTAATTAAATTCCAGTGACACGCCCATACCAATGTTGTGTCTGTTTATCCAAGGGAGTGGTGAGAATTTCTCAGTCTTTTCAAAAATTTGATGTTTGGGATAGGTTAGATAGAGTACTTTGTACCCTCAGAATTAAAAGATAAACAAGAACGAAATTTAAAATAATCTTACACTGTTTACATTATTTACATAGGAATAGTTTTTCTCATCTTTGTTTTTGTTGTCACAACGTTTCAGCTGTTGTGCCATCCGGACTTCATCAGATGTATATCGATCGGGTATTTCGAGCTGAAACCTTTATTTAAACTACGTAGCAAGGTTGTTCTCATTCGAATGCACAAGTCATGGGATATCTATGTCTACTTCTTATTTAGTACCAATCAGTTACTGCGTCCAAATATACACTACCTGGAAGAGTGATTGAACTCGCAATTACTATGTCAAAAATTCATGAATACTTTAATCCACTAGGCTATTTTGTGCGGAGAATCGCGTGATAATAACAAAAAGGATGAGGGCAGCAGTTCACATTTAAATAATGTAAATAATGATAGCTCCAAATCCCAGAAATTGAAAGTGAAACTACTTAAAAATTATTGAACATAATTCGTCACGAAATGATTGCATAGAGAGCGAGAATTGAAACGAAAATATCAAAATTGGTATCATTAATGAATTCATGTATAATTTCTCTTTTATATGATATATATATATATATATATATATATATATATATATATATATATATATATATATATATATATATATATATATATACTTATTATTTTTTTTTTTCTTACTTATTTTTATTGTTTTTCTTTTGCAGAGAAACGACATCATAGTTTTTCCAGAGTATGGGTTATTTGGAATTTTTGGGTATGCCAAATACGCTCGTCGCTCGGACATTTATCCGTTCTTGGAAAATATTCCTGATCCAAAGAAAGTATCATGGAATCCATGTCTTGAAAGAAGTCCTCGTTTTCCTTCCACTGAGATCCAAAAGGAATTAAGTTGTATGGCAAAAAACTATGACATTTATGTGGTGGCCAATGTCGGTGAAAAGGTTGCGTGCAAAAAGCGCGATGACTCCAGTTGTCCAAGAGATGGTAGATATCAGTACAATACGAATGTTGTATATTCTTCAAACGGCACACTGGTAGCTAAATACCGTAAGAAGAATTTATTCAAAGAAAGTTATTATGACAGTCCTTCCAAAACAGAAATTGTAACTTTTAATACTCATTTTGGGAAGTTTGGTTTGCTGACATCTTATGACAGTTTATTCAAAAATCCAATTATAGATCTTGTTCATCGATACAAAGTTCGAGAAATTGTGATGCCTAATGCCTGGATAAATTCACAGCCATTATTTAGTGCCATACAATGGCATTCTAGCTTGGCTCAGGGCCTAGAAATCAATTTGTTGGTAGCTACAGCTCACGATATACACTGCAAGTCATATGGAAGTGGCATATACGGACGGGATGGCGCGATAGGATATTTTTCCGAAAGAAATAGCGAGGGGGAAGAAACGGTTTCAGAATCTGTAAGGTTCTTTCCTTATTACACACCCAGGGAAAAAGATCCAGTTATTCCAAGATGGCCAATAAGCCAAACAAAAACCTATAATCATTCTATGGCGTTTCTTGACCAGAACGTTACTTTCAAATTTATTGAACTTTCTCGCACAGTCGACGACATAAATATTTGCCATGGCCGATTCTGCTGCCGATTAAACTATACTGTCAATGAGAGAAGAATAGAAAAATATGCTTTGGCTGTTTATAAAGGGCCTGTGAGAACACTAGGCCATTTACTGGAAATGGAGGTATGTGCTGTTGTTCGCTGTTCCCCAGAATGTGGTCAGCCGATACAACGTGCTTATACTTACTTCGATAAATTTCATTTGGTCGGAGTAAACTTCTCAACGCCCTACATCTACCCACAGGTTCTGACTCTTAGTGGCTCTGATGCGACACTAGCCACATATCAATGGGATTATAAACATGGTCAGATCATTTTCAAAAAAGCGCTAGAAAACCCACTTCACTCTGCTTCACTCATAGGAAGGGTCTATGACAGAGATCAGGTAGATTATCGAAGAAAATCTTTAAATGAAATACATGGAAGAAATACACATGGGAACTATGCTTCTGCACAATGTATTTCCAGTTTTATTTTAATTGTAGCTTTTATTGCTTCTATCATTTTCCCCTCCTGATTTAATTAAAAACGTCAACAGGCGAATGAATTATGCATACATAAAGCTAATTATCAAATCTAATTATTCTGCAAATCACTTAAACGTTTATACGTTTCATTCTTATGTATAATATTGAAAATGCTACTTTTTATTTGTATTTACCGATTTCTTCAATTAAAGTAACTATGGCCCTTTTGTATGGCGTATTTTCTTTTTGTGTCTTTCCTAATGTAGCTTTCTCTTTCAATTTCTGATCGCCTTTTGTTGATTGAAAATATATATGAATTAGAAATATTTAACGAGAATTGTAGCTGATTTTTATTTGCTATTTCTTACAACACGATATTAAACACATTAACTATAACATTCGGGTCGATTTAGGCGTCATTTGTTATTGATGGATTTAAGCAAGTAGGGGATCAGTTGAACAGTGTTCTGCGAAAAAAAGAAATTCTAAATATAATATAATATAATGTAATATAATATAATATAATATAATATAATGGGTATTCATTTTAAGGTTGACGTTTCCAATCGTAATTCCTTCTATTGTTGAAGAATTTGTAAACACATAAAAAAATAAATTGTAACTTGTTGATGAATCGTTTTGACTTCTTGAGAGTATTGTGTAGGTACCGCCACTCATCCGGTATACGTAAGGTTTAAAATAAATTTAAAAATGGAAATCTTTCTTGAAGGTTTAGTTATAGCTTTAATTGAAAGCTAAATGATTTAAAATTTACTATTTCCAACAAGCAAAATACTCTGTGGTGTATTTCAAACAAAATTAATTTTAACGGAATTGATTTTACGAAAAAAAAAAAAATATAATTTCTATAATTTCTGTCATTTTGTAAACAAATGTTAATTCTCGGTTTTTGAAATCTTGCAAAAATAAGATATATGTTTCTGAATCGTTATTTGAGGATAGTTAGCAAATTTAAATTCATATTAACCTGATTTGAAACAAATATTACTTATAGCTTAATACTGTAGTATACAACCATTTTTTAAGCATGGGAAATTGGTTTTCTGGCGTCTTGATCGAAAACTTACATGTTAATTATGGTAACGTACAATTGCTAGAAAACGATAAATTTTATATGAGGGCTTTTTCCGTTGGTGGGTGGGGACAATTCTTATAACGTTTGATCTTTTAATAATAATGTCATGTACGAACTCACATAATTCTTTTTAGAAATATTCTGGGTCGTTAGATTGCAATAAGCTTTGCAATATATGATTAGTAGCTATGTTTTACTCAATGAGAATATTTCCTAAGAGTTACACTATTCAAACTGAATTTTCAAAGATTTAAGAACTTTATAAATTTTTCAATTTAAAATTGTAAATAAATGAAAACAAATCTTGTAAAAATTCATTTGTCATCGAAAAGTTTTTTCTTCAGACAATATTGTCTTTAATATATATTCCAAATGAAAAGCTTCTCTAATTAAATAATGTCTTAGTTTTAGTGCGTTTTTTATTCTTTGATTCAGAACAGATTTTCGGTAAGACGAGTTCCGTTTTTACAAAAAAATTCGATGATTTAAATTCTTCAATTTTTAGTCACTAAAAAAAATTTATTACGTTGAATTTCTCAAGTTTTCATAAATTTTATCAATGGAGTGAAACACATAAAAAAATTTACCAAGATTTTCTATTAAAAAAATGATAAATAACTTAATTCATTTGTCCTGAAAATTAATGTCTGTCACTGTAAAAATAATAAGCTAAAAGTTAGTACATCCGCTGACGCAAGAAAAATAAGTTTTTTAATCAAAATTTCAAATGTTCTAAAAAGGAGTAAAAAAAATTAATTAAATAATAAAAAAATACTTTGATCCTTCCTCTTAATAATAACAAAGGTTTTGACGATAAAACTATGTTTTCATTGCGTTTGGAGCATGTTTTCTAGTTTTCATCACGGTATGCTGATTTTTTTTTTAGCGATTTCGTGAAGGTACCTATAAAGTGTAATTCTTTATTTATAAACAATATATTCATCAAACGGTGCATATTCTTTGTGAATTCTTTTAATATCAGCATATTTTTTAATTTTTTAATTTTTAAAAGTTTCTATTTTATTTTTTCGGTGTTTAAAGTTTGATCAATATTTACTGGATGCATGAGATTGCCACAATAACTTTATATCCTTTTTGTTGTGCAATCAAAGTAATATGTGTCCATTTGTACACTTATGCACGTAAGAATGATGATTAGATGCACAGCAGATATGCACAATATCTTTTTAATATGCACACACACGGACACACGCGTATATATAAGCGAAATATTTATACAGCGATATGTATAAATACATATACACAGTTACAGTTATGTTTGTGTATGTATGCATATGTAATACATGTTGTGTATATACACATTCAGCGTGGGCCTATTTTTGTCTATTCTAAATTTATGTATCTTAACGTGCCTGTACTTTCTGAAATTGTTACTCACAATATGCAGAACGTTTTGATAAAGAAGTCAGAAAATTGACTAAGAAGAACTGCTACATATTTTCGAAATTCTCAATACCGATGGGTTATTATCCACATTTTCCAACATGTATTGATTTAATTGTATTAATATGTATTGTATTTAATTATAATTTCTATATTTTTCGTAGTTTTATAAAGTAAAAATATTTTCTTGATCAACATTTCTGAAGTCTTACAATTACAACTTACAAATTGTACAAATTGCTGTTTGAAAGTATATTGAAATTTCAATTCAATATAATCCGTTAATGAATTAAATGTAACCATTGGACATTTACTCATACGTTTGTAAGTACTGTATTTACATTATGTTATTTTTATGTACAGCAATACTGGTTATTAGCTGGCAAAATATCGTGTACACGACGTCTATACATTTTGTTGGCGACTATTCTCTAAAGGGACCTGATTACATAATAGTCTCACTTAACTTTTCAGTGAAACAACTATAGCAACAAAAACAGGAGAAACAACAGCAGCAATAACAACAGCAATAATAATAATTTGCCAGATTTCTTGGCACAAAAAGTTTATTTGTTCTTGTAATTATTATGAATGTATTCATTCAGAAATTTGATAATAAACTGTCCCATGTTAACATAATGAAGTTTTTTAAAAATAGTTTTGCAATTGCAATGTTTACTGCATGACTATTTGAGGATTTTTATTTCAGAAATAATCTCTGATATTGCATGAAAGAATAATAATACTTTTTCAATCATTAGAATTACACATACGCAAGAAGGCTAACAAGTCCCCGGATTACGACAGCCTAACCCAAGACAATTCGTGGTTACTTCGCAATCTCCATTTAATCTTTCGACGTGCCGTTTGCCTCTTACATACGACAGAAATTCCCAATGAATAATAATAAAAATAAACGTGAATTTGCTTTTCTTTCTACCCCCGGATTTACTACTGCTTCTGCGTACTACAAGAAGAGAGACAAGATATTACACTTCATCTCATCTACCGAGAGCCAATAACATCACTGGCAATGAATTAAACAATTTAATTTCATTATATCTGTTATTTTCATTTCATTTACGTATTCCATGTAATTTTTATTCCTAATTATGTTAACATGTTATAGAAATGTTTTGTTGTTTTCATAGATCAGTAGTGTGCAAACTTTTCAGAACAAGGGCCACGACAGTGGGACATGAAAAGTCAAAGAGCCGCACCTTTTAAAATCGGGTGGTGCGCTCTAAGATAATACACCATATAGACAACATGGTTAATAAAGACAAACAAATACATAATCCAACACAGGCAATTTTTTTGGGCAAAAATGTTTCTGGTCACAAATCTGCTTTACAATTCTTTTAAAGTCTGGCACAAGGTTGCTGGTAGAAACTCTCATCACTGCATTTAAGTTTGTGTCTGACAACATGGACCTATTCTTGGACTTATTTATCTTCATGCATAAAACCTCTGCTCACAGATGTAAGTGAAACCAAAAATAGAGAATAATCTGGCAGCAAAATTTCTTAAACATGGAAAGCATTGAACAGAGAGTAACTTTTAAAACTCTACTAATGGTAGGGAGTGAAACACTTCCTTCAATGAACGTTCAGATTGAATGTTTATCTATTCAATCTGTAATTCATTAGGTGCTGCATCAACATCAGCAGATAAAGAAGAAGTTAATAAGTTGAATTTAAGTTCAATCTATTTGAAATCTTCAAACGTTCATGAGCCAAAAGTTCTTTTTCCTATAATTTCACATTAAAGTGCTACCGAAACAAAAAATATAGCGTAATGTAATTTGTGTTACATTAATATGAAAGGAAAACATTTATTCTAAGAGTAAATTTTAGAAAAATTACAGTAAAGAACTTTTATGCGAATGAAATAGTTTCGTTGTAATTCTGAAAATTGTCTTGGTGTCGAGGGAAACAAATTAATGGTGGTTAAATGATATCGTCGTGTCGGAGTGAGTCACCAAATAATGGATGTTAATAATATCGTGTCATATCGGGTTGTCCGGTTAATGGGTGCGCTATGGAAGAAAGGCTATATTCTCCCACTTTGCACGTCTCCCATTATTTGCATTATATAGCAACACGGACGGAACAGAATAGCTGAAAGAAAATGAATGACAAACGTGCTTTGTTTTCAGAGTTTTATACAGCTAAGTCATACACCAAATTATATATATATATATATATATATATATATATATATATATATATATATATATATACATTTGTCCCACGCAGAGAAAATATATGACATATATGCAACAAGAAGCAATGTGAAAAGAAAACGAAAAGAAAGTCTTACGTATAATAATTCTCAAGGGGTATGTTTTCTGGGGAAGGCATATTTAGGATTTCCAATTAGAGCGGGCCGAATTTATCTGCTGTCGCTATCAAGGACCTATTCCACTAACGAGAATCGGCGAGTCCTGGATTTTTACCAAATTGAGGAATACAACCCGAGATATTTTCTATTATCTTGTGAAGATATATTTCTATAGGAAAACGGTACAAAAAGCTTGTAAGCTGCACCACCTGGCTGGTGGGGGAGGGTGTCAGATTTAGCCTTAGTCCGAGCTAAAAAAGCACTTGCTCAGTCTGGTGCCTGGAAGCTGACCGAAGAACTGCCACTTCCGTCACTATACACTGACGTCACTAAGCGGCCATTATGTAACTCATGTGAATTATCTAGACCAAAGGGAGATAATCGCTTGTAACATCCCTAAAATATTATACAAGAAAAAATAAGATAAAGATTTGTTTTTAAAATAATAAAAACTTAAAATAAGTTACGCTTAAGTACTGAAGTAAGTATTGGTTATTCTTGTATACGAGAATCTGTAAATAAATGCAGACCCCCGAACAAAAATTGAATAAGTAAAGCACCTGTACCGATGAATCAAAATCTATGCATCCAAGACACAAAAACTGACTTAAGGGAAGATATGAAATTAGATTAATATCATAATACTCTTCCGATATTGAATCAAAGCAAGATATCAATATTATGGCCCATAGCGAAAATAATCTGACAGTTGCTAAAAGGAAAAAATAAAATAAAATTCTTTTAAAAATGGTTCACACTCGAAAATGGTAGTAAACTTTACATCTTTGGTTCTTCAAACATTTCGTTATTTAATAAAAGAAACATTTGTGGTGAACACCAATGAGATGAATTTGAAAATGACATTGAAAAATTGCAATTATTTTTTAAATAAATATTAAGTGCAGCTTTTTACTCTCCAGTCTGATTTTTTTGGTAAATATTTTAAAACAGCGGGTAGCAATATTTTGCTTTCATTTCGGAAAAAAAACATCCATTTTAGTGGTACTGTAGTGAGTACAAAATAATAATTCCCATTCACCCACTCCTTTCGAATTCTGAGGACTGAGGAAGAAGAAGGAAAGAAATTTGCGAGCCTGTGCGAAATTGTCATGGACCAATGAAAACCTTGCCTTCACAGAAATCAGCGGGCTAGCTAAGAAGAAAAGAAAGGAGCGACCTGTCCGAAATTCCTTTTGATATTAAATGAAGAGAAAAATTAATCAAAGAATGAAAGAAGTCATATGAAAAGTTTCGTTTCAGTTCCTCACGACCAGCGTTGAAATATTCACCAGTGTAAAATTACTCGCCAATTATTATCGGCCTCTAACCAGCATATTGCACTTCAAAGGATATTCTCTCGGCAATCCAAGAAAGCTAAGTATTTCAAACTATCTCCGTTCGTCTACTTTTGCACGTATGCAAACCATGTATCATTTCTGTGAACTCTCTTACTTTTGTCTCAAACATTTTTAATATTATGCTATGTCAGATCATTTAATCTGTTGTATGAAAACTTCCTCTTTATGACAATACCTTGAAACTACGGGCTTTAAGAATTCTAATTCATTTTCCTAAAACGAACCACTGACACGACATCAAGCGTGTAAAATCTGGAATAAATTCCTTATCCTGTTTTGTTAAAATTATCCATGTGTCATTATCATCCTTGGCGTACGTAAATCACCTTTTCATTTTAACCCTTAAGTCCACATCACTATAGCACATAATTCTTACTTATCAATAACAATTCTGCGTAATCATTTTAAAACATTCTGTTTGATTAAAAAGTATGTGTTCGTTAAATTTCTGCTCAGCTGTTTTTATTGCAGCAAAGGAATTAAAACAGCGAAATAATATTTTTAATTAAAGCGTTGGTGATTGATTCTTACTAATTTGCTTCGATCAATATTGAACAATTGTTATTTATTTCCTCAGCTTACCTTTAGTTTTCCTCATCTTTGTTTTTGTTGTCACAACGTTTCAGCTGTTGTGCCATCCGGACATCATCAGATGTATATCGATCGGGTATTTTACAAGGCATTTCGAGCTGAAACCTTTATTTAAACTACGTAGAAATGTTGTTCTCGTTCGAATGCACATGTCATGGGATATCTATGTCTACTTCTTATTTAGTACCAATCAGTTACTGCTCGACCCGTTTTCAATGAGTCCAAATATACACTACCTGGAACAGTAATTGAACTCGCAATTACTATGTCAAAAATTCATGAATACTTTAATCCACTAGGCTATTTTGTGCGGAGAACCGCGTGATAATAACAAAAAGGATGAGGGCAGCAGTTCACATTGAAATAATGTAAATAATGATAGCTCCAAATCCCAGAAATTGAAAGTGAAACTACTTAAAAATTATTGAACATAATTCGTCACGAAATGATTGCATAGATAGATAGAGAGCGAGAATTGAAACGAAAATATCAAAATTGGTATCATTAATGAATTCATGTATAATTTCTCATTTATATGATATAAAGAGAGACAATAAATATTGCTACGTCTAATTACTTCTGTAAAGGAAATTATCTGCATTCTCGAGGTAATATAGAAAGTTTTGAAGTCAAAACACGTGCCTATATATATATATATATATATATATATATATATATATATATATATATACTTATTTTATATATTTTTTTCTTACTAATTTTTATTGTTTTTCTTTTGCAGAGAAACGACATCATAGTTTTTCCAGAGTATGGGTTATTTGGAATTTTTGGGTATGCCAAATACGCTCGTCGCTCGGACATTTATCCGTTCTTGGAAAATATTCCTGATCCAAAGAAAGTATCGTGGAATCCATGTCTTGAAAGAAGTCCTCGTTTTCCTTCCACTGAGATCCAAAAGGAATTAAGTTGTATGGCAAAAAACTATGACATTTATGTGGTGGCCAATGTCGGTGAAAAGGTTGCGTGCAAAAAGCGCGATGACTCCAGTTGTCCAAGAGATGGTAGATATCAGTACAATACGAATGTTGTATATTCTTCAAACGGCACACTGGTAGCTAAATACCGTAAGAAGCATTTATTCAAAGAAAGTTATTATGACAGTCCTTCCAAAACAGAAATTGTAACTTTTAATACTCATTTTGGGAAGTTTGGTTTGCTGACATCTTATGACAGTTTATTCAAAAATCCAATTATAGATCTTGTTCATCGATACAAAGTTCGAGAAATTGTGATGCCTAATGCCTGGATAAATTCACAGCCATTATTTAGTGCCATACAATGGCATTCTAGCTTGGCTCAGGGCCTAGAAATCAATTTGTTGGTAGCTACAGCTCACGATATACACTGCAAGTCATATGGAAGTGGCATATACGGACGGGATGGCGCGATAGGATATTTTTCCGAAAGAAATAGCGAGGGGGAAGAAACGGTTTCAGAATCTGTAAGGTTCTTTCCTTATTACACGCCCAGGGAAAAAGATCCAGTTATTCCAAGATGGCCAATAAGCCAAACAAAAACCTATAATCATTCTATGGCGTTTCTTGACCAGAACGTTACTTTCAAATTTATTGAACTTTCTCGCACAGTCGACGACATAAATATTTGCCATGGCCGATTCTGCTGCCGATTAAACTATACTGTCAATGAGAGAAGAATAGAAAAATATGCTTTGGCTGTTTATAAAGGGCCTGTGAGAACACTAGGCCATTTACTGGAAATGGAGGTATGTGCTGTTGTTCGCTGTTCCCCAGAATGTGGTCAGCCGATACAACGTGCTTATACTTACTTCGATAAATTTCATTTGGTCGGAGTAAACTTCTCAACGCCCTACATCTACCCACAGGTTCTGACTCTTAGTGGCTCTGATGCGACACTAGCCACATATCAATGGGATTATAAACATGGTCAGATCATTTTAAACAAAGCGCTAGAAAACCCACTTCACTCTGCTTCACTCATAGGAAGGGTCTATGACAGAGATCAGGTAGATTATCGAAGAAAATCTTTAAATGAAATACATGGAAGAAATACACATGGGACTATGCATAGGAATTTCCTGTCAAGGAAAGTTCGAGAAAAGTCGAATCAACCTTGGCACAATTCTTAATATATATATATATATAAACGCCTATGCACGTTTTCTAAAAAAAATAAAACACTAGAGCACATTTTTTAACCAATCGGGGGTACAAATAATATGGGGTCGCTTCGTAAGAAATTTGTGGAGCTTACGCGTGTGTGCATGATCCCTTCAGAACATTTAAATAATGAGAATATATCAGTTTACTTATCTGGCAAAGTGAAATACAAGTGTCTTTCACCGGACGCCCGCTCCTTGACCGCTGAATGAACAGTATCAAATTACAGTTCTCAACTTGGCGATAATGCTTTTATCGCCAGGAAGCTGCTGATATTTCTCTTATGACTCGCAGAGACTTTAAAGAAAAACAAAACACAAACGATTAATTTTTGTTATCAGATATTTCTACAAGCCCTATGTTGTATAAAGAAAATAAAATAAAAACTTCTCTATTTTGTAACACTCATGTTAATCGTTTTCAATTAACATTATTTCCATTACAAATTTGGCAACCTTGCGACTACACAGCAGTCCAAGACAAAATTTGAAAGCACACATTCCTCATCACCATCACACGTTTTCGACCACAGCCGATTTTTCAAATTCGAGTACAGTAATACATTTACCATGGAAACCGAAAAGAACTCCTTGTCACCAGAATATCAAAACTCCATAACAACGCCTACAACGTAAACAGATGAAGGGTATGGTTCTATTGTGGGTTATCAGTTATAGTGAAGTGTATGAGTGTTGAAACAAATTAGTTTGATTTGACTTTGTTAGTTAGATAGCCCACCATAAGCGCGGTATAAAACAAGAAAATCAAATTTTAAAGTGAAACAACAAATTTATATACATATAAATCAATTAAGGTCTCTACAAATAAAATTAATCTATTTTGGTTGATACAAGGTCATCAAAATGTTCGTAGTAGTCCTTGAAAGAATGAGTTTATGTGTACGTGGGCAGGAACGTATGTGTGGATGTATGTATGTATGAGCGTTATTGTTAGAGTAGGAATGTCTTTGAAGTAATAACTCAGTCTTAAAATGTTCCGTTCGTTTATCAAGTATAAAAGAGGTGAGGAAGAAAGGTAGATATAATGATAACGATCGCTTGATGTTTGTCAAGGGACGTGTTAATACGCTCGTCTCCTTATCTTTGGTGACAGACGAACTTGCCCGTCTTTTGTTTGTGGGGCTTGTAAAGGTCATTTGGGAATTCACTCCCGGATATGATTCGGGCCTTTCCATTGGACGACGAACAAACTTCGCGTCGGCTCGCGAAAAGGTCCGTAAAAAAATTATGTTTCTGAGAATTGAAGATTATTTGAATTTTGTTTTTAAATGTTTCCTAGTTTTCTATTGGCCGAAAAACATTTTACATCAAGGTGTGAAATTTCACGAGTTTTGTTTTGGATTCGCTTTTGCGTGTGTGTTAAGCAAAGTTTGTGAATTTGAGTCTTTTTAATTTCTAACAAAATCAATGAGTCAGTGCTTGGCATTTGAATTTTAAATCTAGATCTTGTTTTGTTAACTACGGTTCCACCACCTCGAAACAATCTTAATCAATCGAAGAATTATCTCACAACGAATTATGTACACACACGAAATCGCGGAGGAAGTAGAAGATCACTTGGAAAATCCATCTACAATTCGACTTGATGAAAGAAGCAGTTCTCCAAAGGTTTGAAAGATTGGATAATGCAAATTTGAAAGAACTTCCCTGTTCCTACTTGAAAAAAAAAAAAAAATTGAGAAGATTCGTCGGTATCGTCACAGACGTTTCGTCCCAAAGTGTTCTGACATACTGGCAGAATAAACATCCTCGTCCTCAACTCGAAGGACAAGGACATCAAATTTAATGAAAAAGCTGTAGAAGCTTAACACTGTTAAAAAATCAATTTGCAAATTACACAAAATTGAACTACATTAGCAGTGACACTCTTCAAAACTGATTTTGTCAACAGATTCCATCTGATTCTGCAGTTGCTGTTATATTACAGCAGTCGATAAAAGGTAATGTCACACCTATTTCCTTTTTCTCTGTGAAACTAAAAGATACTGAAAAGAGATACAAAACTTTTGGACGCGAACTTTTGGCTATTTATCTCTCCATCAGACATTTTCGTCATTTTTAGAAGGTCGAGATTTCATCATCTTCACAGATCATAAACCTTTGACTTTCTCATTTAGTACGAAAAGTGACAAATATTCACCCAGGGAAATTCGTCATTTGGACTATATCTCCCAATTTTCCACAGACATTCGTCACCTTTCCGGAAACGATAACATAGTTGCCGATGTATCAAATATCCACATCGACGAACCACTGAATTATGATTATAGTGCACAGGAACAAATGAAGGACGTTTTAATGAAACAAATCTCTGCGCATACTTCAGTAACTTCAACAGAATATCCTATTCTATTTAGTGGCAAGAAAATATTCTGTGACAGTTCCAAAAATGATCGTCGTCCTTATGTGCCTCTTTCATGCAGAAAAAGAATCTTCAATCATTTTCACAACATCTCGCATCCTGGCAAACGAGCTTCACAAAAACTAATCTCCGACAGATTCTTCTGGCTTTCAATTGGCTTGGACTCAACATTGTCTTCCCTGTCAAAAAATTAAAGTCCACAGGCATACAAGAAGCAATCATGGTGTATTTTCAACTTCCGATGGTGGTTTCTCACATGTGCACGTTGACATTGTAGAGCCGTTATATACATTCACTGAGCACTCATATATCTTGACAATGATCGACAGATTCACTCGCTGGCCTTCGGCTCATGCCATCAAGGATATTTTTGCAGAAAATATAGCAAAATATTTCATCGAATGATGGGTATCGAACTTTGGTATTCCTTATACGGTCACAACAGACAGAAGCCAACAATTTTCAATCAGCTCTCTTTCAAGAGCTAATGCAAACCTTGGGAACTACGCACATAAAACTACAGCATACCATCCTTGCGCTAATGGCTTGGTGGAAAGATTCCACTGTCAATTAAAAACTGCACTTGATGCTCAATCTGACTCAACCAAATGGAGTGAATATCTATTGCCGATAGATCTTCTTGGACTCCACGATTAAAGAAGACAATCAAAAGCACTACAGCGGATGGTACAACCTTACAGCTAGCTGGTGAATTTTTCACACAACATAACCAAAATGCTACTTCAGCTTCAAATTATATGACTCGCTTAAGACAACACATGGCAAAACTTCCCTTTACACCGACTCGTGTACATTCCAACGTGGCATATCTACCTCCTAATATAAATGTTAGCGTGTTTGTTTTTGTGCGTCGGGACACGATTAAGAAATCGCTGCAGCCAAATTACGACGGACCTTACAAAATATTAGGACGATCAGATAAATTTTTCATAATTGAAAAAGAAATAATAAAAGGGATTCTGTCTACATTGACAGACTCAACATTGAGAAATCATTTGATCAGCCTACGGAAAAATGAACCCGTCGTACACGAAGATAAAGACGAGGACGTCTCGTCAGAAAGCGAAAAAGATCATCCAATCAGACAAACTAAATCTTGTAGACATATTCACCGGCCTATCAAGCTCAAAAATTATGTATCACAATGCATACATGCAGACATAATTACATAAAAGAAATATTAACAGACTAAATCATAAACTCTTCTCTTTCGATATATTCTGTATCGATCCGGAAAGGGGAATATTTGTAGGAAATAGTGCAAGGAAAGGTCGAGAAAAATCGAACCAACTTTGGCGGAATATAGAAAAAATGCCTATGCACGTTTTCTAATAAGAAAAAAAAAAAAAAAAAAGACAAAAAAACACTCGACCACATTTTTTGACCAATCGGGTGTACAAAAAAATACGCGGTCGCTTCGTACGAAATTTGTGGGGCTAACGCGCATGTGCGTGATACCATCAGAACATTTAAATAATGAGAATATTTCAGTTTACTTGTCTGGCAAAGTGAAATACAAGTGTCTTTCAACGCAAGCCCGCTCCTTTGACCGCTGAATGAACAGTATCAAATTACAGTTCTCAACTTGGCGATAATCCTTTTAACGCCACGAAGCTGCTGATATTTCTCTATGGCTCTCAAAGACTTTAAAGAAAAACAAAACACGAACGATTAATTTTTGTTATCAGATATTTATGTAGGTACCTCCATGAAAAAAAGAGCATAGCATGAAAAAAGCAAAAAGCAAAAAGCGCCAAACTTGACGAAAACAAAATTTTATCGTCTAAATGTTCATGTTATATTAAGAAAGATGAAAGTTTTTTGCGGGTATTTTTTTTACATTTTTTAATCGTTCCTAGCACGTCCGAAATTTTCGTTAAAAATCTTGGTTGCCATGATTGATTATCTGTCAATTTTACTGACTGACAAAAAAACAAGATTTTTAACGAAAATTATAAAAAAATGAAAATCTCAGTTTGAAATTCTATTAAAATTCAGTTATCTTTTTTTCAAAACTTATTTTAAGAAAATCAGAAATTATGATGTTTATTTAAAATATTTTGAAGTTAGTTTCTGCGCTGAAAAGATGTAGTTTGAAAATAAAACAAAGCAGGTCATAACCTTTCGCGTAATGAATGACGTATTGACGAATTACGTAAGGATAATTTGTTCTACGGAAGGAGAAAAGTGAAATTATTTACATTTAAGTGAACAAATTATTTACCTCGTTATTTTTAAGGAAAACTTTCAGCGCTCTAATTTTTTTTTGCTTTTTGTGCGTAGCTTTCACCTTTACGTTTACGATGCTTTATGCAAAATATATTATAAAGAAATTAAAATAAGACTGTTAAGAGTGAAATTAAATTTCATAAGGTATCTAATTAATTTATAGGTATCTTTCTTATGAAATTTTATCAGAAGTGTACATAAAATACTATAATTTTATGTACGTTTACTACATTTTACTGTGTTATTTACATTTCCATTCATTTTATTATTAATTTTGATATTTCATTTATGGAAAAATGTCATAACTGAGATTAGTATAAAAATAAGATCATATAAATTTCATAAAATGATACTGGTACTTGTAGGTCCCCTTCTCAGTTGAAATTGAAAAATCAAATTAACTTCTCCACATGTGTTTCCCAAAAGTAAAGGCCTTAACAGCGGAGAACAATGCTTCACTCAAATAACGCAACTTAATTGTATTCTGGTTGGTCTTCCGTAATTTATAATTACAGCCTGGTTATAAACACAAAATTGCATTTCTTTCTTACTGCGGGTCTTCTGATTAGTCAAAGCCATATAATTTACAATGTAGTAAAAAAGATATATCCCATAAAAACGTTTACGAAAGTGGGAGCGGTTTTTAACTAATTTTATAATATTTTAACAACTTAAATGTAAAAATCTATTATAATTAAAGAAATAATAAATAATTGTATTAAAAATTCATTTTTCATCGAAAAAAAATTAATGCTTTCAGAAAATATTGTCCATATTCATAAAAACAGCTAAAAGCATTTGAAATTAAATAATATCTTTGTTTTATTGAGTTTTTTATGTTAAAATTCAGAGCTGATTTTCAGGTAGGAGGATGCAATTAAAAAAATGATTTGCATTCCTCAAAGTCTTGTACTTTTAACTATTGTAATCACTAAACTGGATTCGATCGAATTTCTAGAGTTTTCATAAAATTAGCTAGGTGGGGGGTAATAGATATAAAAAAATATTTCTGCCACGACTTAAATAAAAAAAACATTTATAATAATTTCCATCATCTATGAATAGTTTCTGAAAGTTTCATTAACATCCGACAATTATTTTTATTTTTGCAAGATTTTCCAAATTAATGTGTGTCATACAAAATAAAAGTGCTAAAGATTGAATGTATTATTTTACTAGTTCTGGTGATACAAAGAAAAACAAGGTTTTTTTAATCAAAATTTAGAATGTTCTAAAAAGGAAAACTTTTAAAAAATAATTTAAAAAAAAAACGTTGGTCGTTCCTCTTCATAATATAAACATTTAGACGATAAAATTTTGCTTTCGTCAGGTTTGGCGTCTTTTTCCTCATGCTATGCTCTGTTTTTAGCGATCTCATGAAGATACCTAGATTTATACAAGTCTTGTGTTATAAAAAGAAGATAAAAACATCTCTATTTTGCAGCATTCATACTAATCATTTTCTGTTAACATTATTTCCACTACATATGCTTCTGCACAATGTATTTCCAGTTTTATCTAATTGTAGCTTTTAGAATTTTTCTCTACTGATTTAATTAAAAACGTCAACAGGCGAATGAATTATGCATAAAGCTAATTATCAAATTTAATTGTTCTGACTAACTTGCAAATCACTTAAACATTCCATTCTTATGTATAATATTGAAAATGCTACTTTTTATTTGCATTTTCCGATTTCTTCAATTAAAGTAACTATGGCGTTACTTTTTGTGCCTTTCCTAATGAAGCTTTCTCTTTCAATTACTGATCGCCTTTTGTTGATTGAAAATATACATGAATTAGAAATGTTTAACGAGAATTGTAGTTGATTTTCATTTGCTATTTCTTACAACACGATATTAAACACATTAACTATAACATTCGGGTCGATTTAGGCGTCATTT
>OZ010592.1:64786496-64871496 GCA_963932145.1 Acanthosepion lycidas | reverse complement strand
CTCCTAATGTTAGACTAACTATTCTATCATGTACGACTTCATGATAATTATGGTAATATTTGCATATTTCCTGTCCTTTGTAGCTCTTAGTACATGTTCTTTTTTCGATATCTTTCCTAATCCCTGTTGTGCCAACCATTTGTGCAGAAGCTCGTTAGATAGATTTTGCACTGCTTTCCTCTATCCCTTTTGCCTTCAAAATGTCCTGTGAATATCAAATTTTCTAAACCTTCTTTCCTCATTATATGCGCTGAAATTTTCAACTGTTTCTTTCTGATGTATAAGTGTTCTTTTTGTTTACATTTTTCTAAAACTTCGTAATTGGTCACATGTTCGGTCCATGGTACTCTCAGTATCCTTCTGTAGATTTCTGTTGCCTCATGTGTCTTTTTCAGCATCCACTGACATATCGAGGGACCGATATTTTTTCTTTGTTGCTAACGAGATTTTACGGTTTATTAATATTTTGCTTAGCTCTTGGAAGGCATCTTTCGCTATCCCCATGCACTTTCGGATTGCGGTGTCACATTTTCCGTTCTCCGTTAAAACACATCCTAGATGTATGAGTTTGTACGAGTTTGATTTTGGCATCTCCAATTTGTAATTCGCATGTTGGGCCCTTCTTTTTGCTGATCAACAATACATTATGTCTTCTTACAATTGATGTTTAGTCCTTATTTCTCGCTTTCTGTAGGAAATCCTGTATTTTCCTTTCTGTTTCTGCTATCAGCAATGTGTCATCTCCATATTTAATGAATCCTGGTAGAGCATCTAATTTTTTCAGAATCACCTCCTGCAAATAAATCCGGTTAGAAGACACATCCTTTTCTTACATCCGTTTTTATTTTTGTATTTTTACTGAATTCATTTTCTATCCGTATACAGTTTGATGCAAGTATAAGTGCTGGGTTATTCCAATATCCTCCCCAAATATATCAAACTTACCCAAGTTGCAGTAGTTATTTGTGACGTACTTTATCAAACAATTTTGCATAATCTATTATAACGGAAGAGAGTGATGGAAGAAAAATTTATTCTCCCATTTATGTTTTTCACATAATGGACATTATATCCGATATTTCATGGACAGAACGGAATGGCTGAAAGGAAAAGGAAAAGGAATGACAAACATGCTTTGTTCTCAGAGACTTTTATACCACTAAGACATACACAAAACTATATGTACATATTTACATGTGTCCCACGCAGAGATTAATATATTAATATAGTGAAAGGAGAAGGAAAAGTTAAGGTCTTTCATATAATATAGAGATTCTTCTGTGTTTCTGGAGAAGCCATATTCAAATGAGCCGGATTCATCTACTATATCACAAGCAAGAACATATTCCGTGAACAGGAAACGGCAAGTCTTGGATTTTCCCAAATTGAGGACTGCTAGCCTCACATTTTTATATCCGGAAAAGAGAAACGGCGCCATGGACTTGTAAACTGTAGTATTTGGCAGCAAGACGAAAAGCATGTCTTGACGCCAATAAACTTACTGACTGAATGAATAATTGACCACTTTCGTCACTATATGAAGTGACGCCATTAAAGGGCGGTCAGGTGACTATCTCGACCAAAGGGTGGTAATCGCCTTTTGCATCCTTATACTATAAAACAGATATATATTCTTTTGGATTTGTATTGGTCATTCTGATATCCTCAAACATAAACTAAACAAAAATATCACATTCCAGTGTCTTTAACGAAACTACACTGTCTTGTCCTATTTCCAGTCTAATTCTGCTGCACTCCATAGTTGTTAAAATTCGGATGATAACAAATTATGTAGCTAATTCGGCTAATTTTCCGATGGAGTTCACATTCGTTTGTAACTGATTTCTTACGCAGCGCGATGAAAATGAAACTGCTTATGCCTTCCAGTATAACACCACTGTTGTATATACCGATGACATATTCAGACTAACGAAAAACCTAGACGAAATAATAAAGAAATCTTAAAGAAACCTTTGAGAATATTTCCGTTCTACGTTTTACTTATGAACTCAATATTAATAATAGAATCGCTTTTCTCAACGTTTCAGTTGTTTCCAACTCTCATAATCTTACTGCTTCACTATATCAAAAAATCCACTCAGTTTTCTCAATTACAAAAGTGAATGAACATTCACAGATATAAAATAGCTGCTAAGAAAAAAACACAATTAACCTTACCAAAATAATTTCTTCTTCGGACACATTATTTTATAAACAGTTAAGCAACATTATCTTTAAAGGATTTTAAAAAAAATAACATCAGCAATAATCCTTATATAAACAAAAATAAAGTACATTAACTTATTCTGTCGTAACCAGATGTATAACAGAAAATAGGCAGATCCGCATATATTTGGCAAAACGCAGCACATTTTCATTATAATTGAAAAAGATATCCACTAAAGGATAAAATAACATCATTGAACCTGAAGTAGTAATATATAAAATAAATTGCAAGAAAGTTCCGTGAAATACTTTTGTGAGAAATTGAAATAAAATAATATATGGATATAGGAAGAATCTTTTAAAAACATTATATTCAGTGCATCAGCCATTAATCATAACAGGTCTGCCCATAGTTTCGACTTAAAAATGTGGTATTGTTTAAGATAGAAAGGAATCTAAGGCGAAAATGTATTGAAACAACACTAATTTCGGAATACTCTATGGTAAATTGACGCCCGGGATCATATATAGCATATATTCTTTCCTAATAAATTACTACTAATACAATGTTGGATAATTCAAACCAATTACAATAAAAATTAAAATGGTAAAATGTTTCAGCATTCAAGAGATTTAGCTTAAAATTTAGATATATTAGATGTTAAAATTTGAACTTAAATATTGAACATCTGTATCTTTAATGTTCTCATATAAATTTCAGCTGGTGTTTATACATGCTGTTATTCACATCTGAGGATTGTCTGCCCTTAACAGCAAGAGATTAGATTCAGACCACGCTCTGAGAACCGAATATCAAGGTAGACGCTGCACTAGGGTAACTGTGTGAAGACGTGCTCCGCTAGTCTGTCGTTCACGGCATCTGTAAGGATATCCAATGTCGACTGTGTCTGCATATACACCCAACTAACTACGTGCACAGTTTTCTCCATTTGGCCGTAATCTAGGTAACTTCTCTGAGAAACAGCATAGCATGATGAACAAAGGTCCCAAACTTAATAAAAAACAAAGTTTTATCGTCAAAATGTTTGTTAAGAACAAAGACCAAAGTATTTTTTGAAATTTGTTAATCCTGTCTAGCTGTTATTCGCCTAAATAAACTGCGCACTATCGTAAAACATTGACAACGGCCTTTTAACTGATCTTGTCTTCTTTCAACTGTTGTTTTTTTTTTTTATAGTAAAGCTTTCTTTTTAAATAAAAAAATAAACTAAAAGAACCATAACCTAAACAAATTAAACTAAAAAACCCTCACCAAACTTTGACCCTAACCCCTAGCCCTAAACTTAACCCCTAACCGTAACCCTTTGTAAAGAGCATGATTATGTACAAAATAAAATTACAAAATTAAAAAAAATACTAGGAGCGAAATAAGGTTTTATTGTATTATTTAATTTGATTATTTAAAAAAAAGTGTCCGCTTTTCTACACAGAAAGAAAGGGTTTTCTGTTAAAAATAAAACAACACTTGACATTGTTCTGTTATAAATAAAACTGCACTTATAAAAAAAAAAATAATAATAATATCGTCCACATGTCATTGTTTTACGATAGTGCGCAGTAATTTAGACAAGTAACAGCAATAAAAGCAGTAAATAGGCCCAAAATTTATGATTGGGCGACGAAAGTGATCTGCAGTAAATCTAATTACACAAAGCCGGTAATGGCGGACGAATGACCGCGAGTGAGTTCGAATTTTTCTTGTCAATAACTCCAAAACGGTTGGTTTGATCATAATTTAATTGTTATTTCGAGTTCAACATGTACATTTTATACGGAAATATGACGATTTCGGAAAATTTTAATAGATATTTAGCGCGGGGATTAAAAAGCAAATTTACCGATTTTTTAAGGACACTATTGACTTAAGAAAAAAATTTTACAACATTTTTAAGATTACTGACTACTTTAAAATTATATAGAAAAGCGTTCACCCATCATTTTCTTAAATTATGTTTCAATAGATAAGGCCTCCTTAGAACAATAATAAACGTGTCAGCACCTTGTCAAGTAATTTGCGAGGTGTTAACAAGCATTTAATCGCGCTACTCTTTGTTTTAAAATCCATTTCTCTGTTATCTTAGAATTAAAGCAAATAATTTTTTTCACATCAGATTAATTAAACTTTAAATCAGCTAATATTTCTCAAATAAAGTTACAGAAAAATATATTTTATTTATGGAAGATTTAAAAATCTTCCATAAATAAAATATATTTCTTCCAGAAATAAACGGAGAATTAAATTTTGTTTACAAATATCTCAAAGATGGCTGAATTTAAACGATTTCTGAAAGCGAGCAAAAAGTTGAGATTCTAATCAAAATAATTTCTATTTGAAATACACCACAGTATTTTGCTTACTGGAAATAGAAAATGTAATCATTTAGCTTTTAATTAAAGCTAAAATGAAAGTTTCAAGAATGATTTTTCATTTTTAAAATTTCATTTAAAACCAAGGTTTCGAAACTGAGTGGAGGTACCTTTCGTAATCGAATTCACAAAAAATAACGACAATTACTTTTCAAGACTCTCTGGTTGGGAACTAACAACAATACGAATTCTCACTTATCCGTCTATATTTTCCTTCGGCTGAACTGCTATCGCCCTAATTGCCACTGGTCCCTTCCTCCCTGGCCGCTGGGCAGCTACTCACTCATTGGTCGCCTACCTACTTCCCTGACAGCTGGACATCTTTCTCCCGGAGTTTTCTGCCTCTCTCTGCTTATATGGATAAGTCCCACCACCACTATCACTTTGTGTTCCGAAACTAAAAACCACCCATTCGGCTTTTTGGATGGATAGCTTCTTCACTTTTATGATTATCTGAAATCCTTAACAACATTTATGTTTTCATTTCAAAGTCCGCTGGAGACAAAATTCTCGAAAACACTGACACTTAAGTTGACTCAAAGATTGACTCAAAGATTCGTCCTTTAAAAACTAAAATACACCTCCCCGGTCGAAACTACAGTCAGGTCTAATAATGTCAAATCTACAGTTTGGGCTGATTTGGGAAACTCCTGTCATAAGACCCCTTTTTCTGCCAGCAGTGTAAAGGTGGAGAAGGGTGAGGTGGAGTGGTAGGTTGTGGATAGTACTAGAAAGAATGTCCAAACAGCGAGATCTCAGGCCCCTACAGCCCTCAAGGACTCGGTCAGCTATGCTGAGTCAGAAAAAAGTTTGATGAGTTGACGAATTTGATAGACACACATGCAAAAACTCCGTGCCAGTAGGGGTAATTGCCCCCCTCATCTTCTGCTTCATAATCCCTGCTTCAGTCAGTCTCTTCTTCCATCCCCAAATATCATCAAAAGAGCATACTACTCAGCCAAAATTGGTGCATTCACAGAAAAACATCGCAGAACCATGTCATGCAAAAGAAAAAAAGATTGTTAGCATTACCATATATCCTTAGGGAATACGTCTGCCGAGTTACTCTGGTCAAGCAGAAAAAAAAAATCCTGATACATAATCACAAGTTAAAAGGCCTGGAATATCAACAAAAGATTTCAAATGTTAATGAAAAAGACGTAGTCACTCGATAAACTTCACAAATGTAAAAAGAATTTTAACTGAAGCTTATTGGATACGCAACAGGCGTGTAGAATGATCAAGAAGGTCAGTAAGTCTTTCGATATGTCGTTCCACTACAACATTTATGAGATAAGAATACTCCAGCAATATTTTTTAGAGCCTTTTAGTTCGCGCCTCTCTCTATACAGCTCTCTAACATTTCCTTATACTATCAGCGTCCTTTACCGGGATGGTACCATCAAAATTGAAATACGTCAGGGTTCACTGGTATAGACAGTCGGTGTCATCGCAAGAATAGTTTTACTATTAACAACCATAAAAAAGATATGATGAAAATATTTGTACATAGTCTTTCGATATTCAAATGGGACCATCTTCAACGCCCATTTTTGGAATGAAAGAATAATTTACGATATAGCTCCTCAATTTTATGCTTTTGATCTCTGTGAATTCTATTGTTGAGCCTTATTTCTAAAAAAAAGTACTTGGTCTTCTGAGATATATTTTCCTTATGTTTTTTTCTTTTTTACCTACTTAACCCAACTCGAGTTTAGTATATTATTTTAATGTAAAATTTCTTTTACATTTTCTTTATGATTTAATTATTCAGCAATTGAATTCGTTATTTTGTTTCTTGTTTTCATATGTGTGTAGGTATCACTGTACATTTCTCGATTCTGGATTTAATTCCAAGATCTGGTTCTGGGTATGACGTACACTAAATCCGGTAGCAAGGCCTCTGATTGGGAGATTGGAGGTTTTCAGGGGTGTGGAACCACCCCAATTGCTGTTGTTCTCAGATCCACCCTGCCCCGGGGTGATAGCACCTATTAGGATCCCAGCTATGGGAAAATAAGTGAACTTATAAACAAAAACAAAACACAATGAAAGTATAAAAATATATTTTATAGTACAAATACATTTATACATTGTATATAAAAAATACTAACGATACATATAATAAAATTACCAACAATATAATTTTAAAGCAAAATGACCAACAATACATTTCATAGTAGAATTATAAACAATACTTTTTATCGCAAAATGACCAACAATACAACTGCGTTCAAAATATATTTAGCTGAAGCCATAAAATTGTGTCCAAAATATTTGGATTTCGGCATTAAACCTATAGGGATTGATATGCCGCTAAACAAAATCAACCAACCAAATTTCAAGATTTGGGGAAATATCTACGTCTGTGATATATGTTTAAATAATCAACGATTATATATTAGTTTTGTTTTTCCCTCGTTGAGACTGGAGGTAGATTTGAGTTTTTAAAAGATAAATATCATTTCTCTAGGCAGGATATAGTAAAGAATTTCCAGAATATTGGCTTTACAGAATATCTAACTACCGCCCAGTTCTGATTAGTCAGAGTAATAGTGCGCTAAGATCTACATAAATTGGACTTTGCTACAGATGTAACTTCAATCAGTTCTCGGTAAATAAGTAAATTGATAAACAGCTCTATTTTTGACACAAAATGTGTAATAACACAGCCACTCCCCAACTTCCCATTGTAAGGCCTACCCCCCGCTGGACGTATTACTTTGCCAGTCAATCTCTCCACCTACGCCTGATACGGAGGGGAATCTTTGGCGATGTTGGTTAAACTGCGCTCGTGTACCAACGAGGGGGATTTAGAAGAAACATAGAGAAGGATGCGACATTCAGAACAGGAAACCTATTATTTTTTGTACAAACAGTAATAGAGTTTATTTGTCGACGGTTACAGTTTAACCCTTCTCAATTTTGAAATGCAAAATATCTAACTACGGGTCCTTTGTGAGTTAGTAGGTGCCAGTCTTATCGACAGCGTATTGCAAAAGCAATGCCTCATACTGATGAACAGTAGTCAGTATTCGACAATTAAATCTGGAAATTTTGATCTCAGGCCTTGGAAACAGAAAGACGGTTTTCAAATTTTCCACTCGATCATCAGTCTGAAAACAAAAACTTCTTAGGATGGAGAAAATTCGTTCAGTTGACGAAATTATTTGGGGGAAATACTTGCAAGATGTGGTGAAAAGGTGATGAAGAGGAGTAGTGATGTCAGCTAATCGGCTATATTTCATCAGATTGTCTCTGTCTTTCCGTTCTTGTTTACATGTTTGACTGCTTCAGGTGGGTCCCTGTAGTCGTGGGGACACATTTCTTTCATATATCGAGTTACAACTTGTTTCACTTAATCCTAATAGTTAAAACCCTGTTAGTCTTTCATTCAAGCATACATAATTCCAGTTTATTTTATTGAATTTGGTTCGTTTCTTCTAAAGCTTACTAGAAAAATCAGGCATCAGTTTATTTGTGGCATGCAAAATTATAAAGCTTGACAAACTAGGTCTTTCGCATCAACTTCAAGTTAATCCCTAACCGGCACCAGGTATAGATTAACTTATTTGTAAAATTCACATCAATAAACAAAACTTGAACTCTTAACGAGATTTATTTATCTACAATTACAATTTTTCATTTTGATGTGTTATCCTAGAGATTTTTTATTTGTTCCTTACGTAACGTCTGATTTTCAAAATTTTCTTTCTCTTTTTCATTTTCTACTTCATTTAAAACCAGAAAATATTTTTACATCGTAAGAATTTTTGCGATAATTATGATTTAGTGATACAATTCATACTAATTAACCCTAACCCTGGGTAGAGAAGAAGTGGATTCATACGTTTTCCCAATGATATATGTGTGTAACGAACCCAACTGGGATTGGAACTCGGCTCTCTGATGAACAATTTTGAGTTATTACCCATTACACCACCCGTACACCCAAGCTTATAGCATATTTATATTCTTCAAACGGGTTACACGCGTTTTTTTGTCTCTTTCGCATTATTTATTTTGTTTTTATTCCTGCACATTTCATATTCAGCTTAAGTGTATACAGACACACATACGCAAATAAGTACACACAGAAATTTCATTCAGTGGTCCGTTCATTCATGACTAATGCTTATAAAATTTAGCAATGGTCTGACATTCTTGTGTTTAATCAAGACGCTAATCTTCCACGTAATTGTTACTCGTTCAAATATCAACAACTTTCAAAGTTAATTCCACTGACGCGCAACTGTTTGAAAACAGCACCATTTTTAGTTAAGTTCATGTGGGTTGGTCACGTTTCAGGATGCTATACATAGATGTTGGCAATGTCGAGTTAAAGATATGTCTTTCAAGCGATAACAAAGAACACTATCTTCATTCATAACCGCCCTTTTTCAGTTTCATTAGCAACGACAATAACTATTTCTAGAAGCACCAGGCATGATGTCGGAAGATTGTGAAGTCAGAGAAAAATGGTGTAGCGAAAAAGGGGAGAGAGGATATATATATATATATATATATATATATATATATATATGAGAGAGAGAGAGAGAGAGAGAGAGAGAGAGAGAGAGAGAGAGTGAGTTTGAGAGAATATGAAAAGCAGGGTATAAAAAAAGGATAGAAAGGTTTCTAGACGAATACAGAATAAGTTAGAAAACATAGAAATAATTATTTTAAAGAAAATTTACCTTTTTAATTAATTGTATAAGTTATGGACAAGAAATTTGTTATGACAATTCGCCAATTCTTTTACGAGTGACTAAAGGAAAATGTGTGGGCGTCCAAGCAATAGGGGTTAGTAAGATTTTACAATGCTTACAAAAGAAAACTACGAGAAATTGAGATTTTGCACGTCTATTTATGTTACACAGTACGTGCGTAAATGATTTTCAGTGAATTCAAAACAGTAAAAATAAATTCGATCCGTTTTATCACTGTATTGTTTTAACGAATTAGTATTTTATTTATTTATGATGGTTCATGAATTCCATGGATATATTTTTAAGGGATTTCATAGCAAAAACTGATAACTGGGAACGAAATTCCAGAAAATTATTAAAGGCAGTGAAATGTCCTACCAACTGACAGTTTTGGAAAAATAGGTGATTACACTATGTAAATCCAGTAAGTGCAAACAAAAACGAACCACCATTTCTTCTTTTCTTTCATTTTTTAGTTGTTAATGTAAAAGGTAAGATATTAGGAAAAGGCTACAGAAAGATCCCAAATCCAGTCCAAGTTTGTGCATGACAAGTCGTTAATAGCACTCTTTTACGCCCAAACAAATCAAAAACAATTAAATTAACTAACAACGAAAGCAATCCTACAAAATGAGGTCAAGATTGGCAATATCAAGATGAATGTTGGTAGCAACTACAAAGTGAATCTTTCAAAAAGTAAATAGAGAAAGAAATGTGTTGAGGGAGCTAACTTTCCCAGGAGCAGATATGGGACTAGTTGATTTATGGGGAGCAGAAAGTGTTTGGTTGTTAGGGCTAACTTGTATAAGATGGTAGTAGCGATTACTAATTATTCCGGCTATTGTCCGGAATAAAACATTATTGAACCAACGTACATATAAACAGACGTAACAACGAAATGATGAGGCAAGACATTTAAACAAGTGGATTTAAAGTGAAAAAGAAGATAAAGGTTTGTTTAACAAATAACAATTTATGTGAATGTTTTATACATCGTGTGCTGAATATAATAAGACGCTTGAGAAGAAGGGTAAGTTCACATGTACACATATAGGTATGTTTAATAAAGTCCATGAAAATGGAAAGTTATAATGACATAAGTTGTGGTGTTTTTAGACAAAACACACATTGAGATGTTTAATAAAACGCCTTGAAAGAGGAAAGGCTTGGATACAAGACACATTGAGGCGTGTTTAATAAAACCCCTTGAAAGGGGAAAAGTTCATACTTCGGTTTCATTGTTGTTGTGGATTCCGAGATGAATTCGGTCTCCAAAGAATGACAAACGCAATAATTAAATATATGAAATAAAATGTATTTACACAATCATACAAAGAGTAATACTGTAAGTAAGTCCAGGAACGTGGTTAGTAGCAAATACAGATAGATATATATAGTCTCGAAATAGGACTTCCTTAGAGTCTACGTGCTTGTAACTGACTTCTACAAGAGGTTGTCTCACACTATCTCCGTTCGTATATTCTCTCACTCTCCGACTACCGACTGCCATACGACTACCACCACTACTGACTCTGGGTATTTAACGGCAGCAGTCCAGGTACACTTGGTAGAGTCCACTTATATGAAAAAGGGGTGGACCCCATAATACCCCCTCCTTAGATACCTTTTTGGGGGGAGTTAATATTTTTTGGTTCCGGAATATTTTTAATTTCATTTAAGAAAAAAAAAATCGACTTTTCTCCTTTTACTTTGAAGCCGAAGTCCTGAAGTCTTCTAAAACTTCCTTTATGTATGATGTGTGCTCTTCAACATTGTCGCTCTTAATTATTAGGTTGGTGCAAAAATAATGACGTAATAATGTCGGTTTTTGACGTATTTTTTATTTTGCACCAACCTAATAGAATATCATCCAGATAAGCGGTCGCGAAATTTGGCCCGTGCGCATTGTGTCCATCGTTTGCTGAAAAATTGCAGGTGCGACTTTTATTCCGAATGGTAGTCTGTTGAACTTGTACAACCCTTTGTGCGTATTAATGCAAAGGATTTTCGTACTCTCTTCCTGTACTGGGATTTGTATTAGGTTGGTGCAAAAATAATGACGTAATAATGTCGTTTTTTGACGTATTTTTTAACGTCAAAAACGACATTATTACATTATTATTTTTGCACCAACCTAATAGATAAGCCTCACTAAGCTCTATTTTTGAAAATATCTTACCGCCGTTGAGCTTTGTAAATACCTCCTCTGGGCTCGGTAGTGAGTAATGGTGGTCTTTTATTGCCTTGTTGAGTCCCGTCGAAAAAATCTGCGCATACGCGAATTTAACCTGACTTCTTTTTTACGTAAACCACCGGCGCAGCCCACTCACTAAACCCTGTTTTAGATAGAATCCCAGTTTGTTCAAGTCTCTCCGATTCTTTGTCTATTTTTTCTATAGTAGCAAACGGTACATTTCACTTCTTTTTAAAAATTGGTTGGACGTTTTCTTTTAATTCTATTTTGGCCTTAAATTTGTTGCATCGTCCCAACCCGCTTGAAAATAACTCAGGAATTGCTTGTATAATTCTTCCTTCAATTTTATATTATCGGATGGTTCAACCTCTAACTTTTTGCAAAATGAGTTGATAGGTAGGTCCCAAACGTTGAATTTCTGCATCCAGTCGATACCTACTAGATTTTCAGTATCTTTCATGACGTATATCTTTTTTTTGTTTTGCCGTGAAATTTAACATTCACGATTATTTCTCCCTCAAATTTTATTCGTTTGCCTGTAACCGACTTGGCAATTTTTTGAGTGCGTAACATGGTAGGTCTGTTGAGTTTTTTCCATGTCTGTAAGTTGATTATCGTGAGGTCGGAACCCGAATCCAGTTGTAATTTAATCTTTTTGTTTAAAATTTCCAGTTCTACATATTTCCTTACATTGGTGTTGTCATCATTATGCATTCTTGTAGCTCTTATTCTATTAGTATCTTTTCTATTTCTACATTGCGATGCCTTGTGGCCCTTTTTACCATATTCAAGACAGTTTTTATATCTGAAGCGGCAATCCTTGTTCCAATGTAATCCTCCACATCGATAACATGCTGATGGAGGGGTCTTATATTTGTTTCGATATTCGTCATAATTTGTCCTGTATGTTGTACTTTTTCTCTTATCATAAAATTTTATTTTTCTTTCCGGGGAGGGTGAGAATCTTTTTTTATTGTCATAAAACTTTAGTTTTCTTTCCGGGGAGGGTGAAGAACGTAGACTTTTGTTTAACTTACGTATATGAGAAACAGCTGATTCTTCAATGTCCTTTGCGTCTTTCTTTATGCTTAAACATCTCTGGCAATCTTCTGATAATTGCTGTAATGTTAGACCCGGTTCGTTTTGTAATTTTGCAAGCATTCTTCTACGCATTTCGCTATTTTTTGTAGAAACTAGCCCTTGAACAAAAATGAGACATTTGAAATTGTCCGGTGTTAATTCTGCTAGTTTGAAGTCGTCACAATGTTTATTTACGATTGCGGCAAACGTGGAATAATCCTCATTATCGCCCTTTACCAGGTTAAGGCATTTCCACCTCCTATGGAAGAGTGATGTTTTGGGGCTGAAGAGTTCTTTAAGACATGTCACTGCTTCGTCAAACGTTAATTCGTTCGTCTTTTTTGGCAAGATATAATCCACGAACTTGGTATATTCTTCAGTTCCTAATTTTCTAAGACGTAGCTTTTTTGATTCTGTCCAATTTTGACAGTCTATGTTAAAGATGTCTTCATGTCTTCTGAAGTAATCTCAAAAATTTTTTTAGAGAATATTTGAAAATCTCTATAGTATTCCACACTGCGTCTTGCGAAAATGTTGCTTCTTTTTCCACATCTAATTGCTTGTTGCCCGCTACTTTCAATATTAGTTCCTGGAGCTCTGTTTGTCTATCTTGATTTTCCTTTTGCGTTTGTAATAATTGCTTTTGCCATTTTCTTGTAGCTGTAACTGTTGATCGTTTTGGTGTTTTATCAGTTCTAACAACATATTTTTAAAATCTTCCATGATAACTCAATTTTATGTATTTTTACTCCTCGAAATTGTTTGTCGCTAATTTGTTGTAACGACGAGGGAAGGATTTTTCTTTTGTTGATTAGTTTTCCGCGTGTGTTCGCCAAGTTGTTTGTTGGTTAGGCGTACGAAAAGTTTTTTCTTTCCCCGTGTGAGTTTCGAATCCTCGTTCGCCAAATTGTTGTGGTTATCCGCGTGAGTTCGAATCTTTGTCGCCAAGTTGTTGTGGATTCCGAGATGAATTCGGTCTCCAAGGAATGACAAACGCCATAATTAAATATATGAAATAAAATGTATTTACACAATCATACAAAGAGTAATACTGTAAGTAAGTCCAGGAACGTGGTTAGTAGCATATACAGATAGATAGATATAGTCTCGAAATAGGACTTCCTTAGAGTCTCCGTGCTTGTAACTGACTTCTACAAGAGGTTATCTCACACTATCTCCGTTCGTATATTCTCTCACTCTCCGACTGCCGACTACCGACTGCCATACAACTACCACCACTACTGACTGTAAATCTGGGTATTTAACGGCAGCAGTCCAGGTACACTTGGCAGAGTCCACTTATATGAAAAAGGTGTGGACCCCATAATAATTGTAGAATCTACATCAGAGAAGCGGGAAATACTTCAGCGAATTAGTTGAGTTGACAACGTGGAATCGATTCGCCAACTGGTCCTTGTTTGCTTTATGGTCTGTATTTATAGTTTCCCTTAAGCAGGTGCTGTCTCACAAAAAAAGTTTCTCGAAAATTCGAGGGAAGCGCTGTCAGTGGTCGATTAATAATTTGTATTATATTTTGAATATTTTCAACGCTACCGGAAGTGCCACTCGGAGCCTATGCGTAAATAACTGATTTTGGTCATTTGACTCCTGACTCTTGAGGCGGAAACTTCCGGTCGACCCGACAAGTGTATAGGCTAATAGAGACAAATGACGAAAGCAGTAACAATATAAACAAACAAGAAACAAATGTTTAATGAAGTTGGTCACCAGAGGAGTCGGTCTCCTCCTATACCCCAATAGACTTATAAAAATTAAAACGCACAAGATTTGCTGAGTCACTATTTCTTGTATGTCAGAAACTTCAGGGAAGGAGAAAAAGCATCCAAAATTGGCTTAAAACATACTTCCACAGCCAAAAATGGAAAGAAAAAAATACATTAAGCTTTACGAAGACGACGAAGTATATCCTACTGAAAAGAAAAAAAAAATCTCTTCGAATTTAGAGTTGTTTAGATCTCAAGATAAAAATAATTTGTGTTAATGCCCCTTCTCTACTCTGTTCAGGTGATCAAGGGCAGACGTTATATATCTCCATGACCTTGCCCTTTTTCTTCATTGCGTTGCCCCACCCCCTTCAATTTAATATAGCAACTTCATTTAGATTTATAATAAACCTAATGTCTTTTTAGTTGTTTCAGTATTACGAACTTAGTCTGAATACTTTTAGGGAACATTGTATAATACCTTTTATATTTCATAGCAACTCGGGACTTATTTTCTTTAGATTTTAGGTAAGGCCCAGTTAATGTTATTATTCTCCCTTATCATATAACTCGGCGACTTCTCGCCGAACGGAGGTAGGACGAGGAGGAGGCGAAATGCAGGCACTTTGGTCTTTGTGATCAGGGGGGCTGCACAGGTTATCTATTGAGTGCCCATTTATTTTTGTTCCGCCAACTGAATGTTAGTTGGGCTTTCCCAACTCTTACTTCCGACACTCTTGCCCTTTATTATTTCCGGCTACCACAGACTCTTACTTCTGGCATTCCTGGCCTTTGTTACTTCCGGCTTATCTTCCGGTATATTTAGCCTTTATTACTTCCGGCCCTTCAGCCTAACTCACCTGGTTGATCTGCTTTAATGAACTTGCTTACAACAGCTCTGAACTTCCGACTACGCTTAGGTCCCTACTTCCGGCTTTCCTGTCAATCTAATTTAGCTTTAGAAAGTTGCTGCATGTATAGAGTCCTGATTTCAAATAAACAACTCTTACACTACACTTCGGAACGTTCACCATTGGACTTAACCAGCAAACTACCCGGACATTGACGCAACATTGGCTAATATTTTGCCGTCGCTTCACCATGGATTTAATCACCAGACAGTACAGCTATTTCAGGCTAGCTTCAATTATCAATTTCCAGTGTTTCCTGTCAACCTAACTCACCTGGCTTAGGAAGTTGCTATATGCATATCGTCCAGACTTCAACCAACCTATTTCCGTACACTTGGGTTAAATACGACAGAAGGTTCACCATTGGACTTAACCAGTAGCTACTCAACGCCAGCACCGGATATTTGAATTGAACTTTCTTCTCTTTGGCTTTATCGTCCAAACTACTGCGTACACTTCGGTTAAATACTACGGAAGGTTATTCATTGGACTTAACCAGCAACTTTTCAACATTTTCGTCGGACATGTAAACTGAATTTTCGAACTGTGGACTTACATGCCAACTTAACTTACGTGGATTCTATTTTTAATATTTAGTCACAGTTATACTATCTAGATCTTCTAGCCGCGGTCAGTATTCCTCAATTTACTTAATTCTGCCTCCTTACTTGATTCATTGTTTGTTCATGTTCCTTTAATCCAAAAACAGACTTTCGTATACGATGTAAATAAATTTTGTATTAATTTTAAGTTTGTCGTTTGTTGTCCTCTTGGTGACCTGTCAGATTACACGTCATTCTATTTTTAAAATGTTAGTGGGCCTCTTGTAACTTATTTGGGGTGCACAAGCCATATTATATCGCACCACCTCCAGGGGACCCGCTAATATATATATATATATATATATATATATATTCAATAATTTTTCAGAAGTGCTATGCCTATTGAAGTCTGATCAGCGTCTTACCAAATGTTGACAACAACTGACTATAAACGAAGGTATGTCCTAATGGTTTCCAGATTAGTAAAATTGTTCACCAGGACGTCTGATTTGAGTTCAGCTCAGTTTGATGCTGATTATTTAGCCGAAGTGAATAAATGCGATAATGCTATACAAAAAAGAGACGTTAAAGTACATCAGAAGATACAAATGTGGGGGAAGTGATGTTCTTTATGATTTGTGCTTACGACAATCACACGAACTGCGACCACTGGTTGTCCTACGAGTGTATTTCCTAATTACTACATAAATGGGAATGGCATTAACTCTGTTACAAATAGAAATAAAGTTTTTAAGAAAGATCCTATTGAACCAACTACAGATTGAGCTGAATTTTCTAGTGGTGCCTGTGCAAGAGTCAGACAATTCATATCAACTTACACTTCTTCCGCATACTCATAGAAAGAGAAAAGAACGGCACAGATACCTCTTGGACCAATTTATATTAATCCAAAATATTCGATAGGATAAGCTATTGCTGCCTTATACACAACAGAATTTAGACTAATTTTAGAAACTGGATTCATTTTCTAAATGCATAAAAGTGAATAGGAGTAAACTTTTCTTTCACACAGTCTCGTTCAATTCGCTTCGGTTTCTCGTTTTCACCCTTGTTCTATGTTGGAATTCATCATACACATAGTAGGTAATCCGATCCTAAGCGGCCTCACCTTACTTGGTATTTCCATATCAGCCAGGCTGACGACATCTTATAATTAACAATGCACAGATTACCATCGTTGCAAATGAAAATGCAATGCATGGAACGACAACAGAAACAAAATAAATTGCGATTATGTAAAGTGATTTCTTCCTGTTGGGTTCCACATACACAGATCATGGAATCTATTCGGCTTCTACTTCAGAAACGATCCCCATTTCGAGAAAAATTGGTTGAAGTTACTCAAGATCTCCACCTGTTACTCAAGATCTCCAACAGAAGGAATCTGTTTAAAAGAGGGACAACGTGTACAACATTTGTCGCTTCCCTCGATCATTTACTGAGTATTTTTTCTATTTACTTATCCAGCACGACTAAAAATACCCTTAGATGCTCTAAACTTACAGGGTCTCAAATGCTTTAAGAGAAATGCCTAGATTGGAGACATCATAGGATATTTCATAGGCTTAATGTTGACAATAACAGTAACATCTGGAAAGAGGACAAGAAAGCTGTTTCAAGATTGAGAAGTGTGCATTTGAATGTGAGGAGAAACCAACCGACGTCTGAGAAAGGAGAGAGAGAGAGAGAGAGAGAGAGAGAGAGAGAGAGAGAGTGAGAGAGAGAAAGAGAGAGAGTGAGAATTACAGACAGTATACTACTTTTGGAATGACAAAATGTGTGTTCGCTATCTAACACCACTCTCACAGTTTATTACCTTCGCTAACGATTAGCAAACCCACGTTCGTTTTTGCTATACAAGTGCCTCTTCTAGTTACTGAAACCAGTCTATCTAGTATTGCGACAAGTTGACTACATACAACGTGTCAATTACATAGTACATTTCTGAGTGAAACAAAATCTGCAATAAACGGCAGAATGTCATTTGTTGCAAGTTTTCTCTTTAATCGTTCGTTTAATTTCCTTAAAGAGAAATCAATAAAACGAATTGAATAAGGCACTGAAATTTTTTTACCATGTTGAAATAAAGTATATATCTTAATTCTCTGTCTTCTGAGCCGTTGAAATACGGCCAGCAGACATCCGGCAAAAGATGCCCTATTAAAAAGTGTAGAGGACCGTGGGTTTACGAGTTGTTGAATTATGAACACGTGCTGCTAGAAGGTCCAACTACAAGAACATGGCGGACTCAAGTTGAGTCCAATTGAACATGTAAAGAAAACAAACAAGACCGATATATATATATATATATATATATATATATATATATATATATATATATATCAACAAGTATATGTATTAAACAACAAATTTACAAGTGACATCAACACTTGTGTTTGTGTGTGAACGTAAAGAGTTTGTGTATTGGTGAATGTTCGTACGTATGTGTATGTGTGTTTCATGGCGCTTTCTCACAAGTGTGCAAAAACGCAGATCTTTGCGAGAGATCACATTTGTAAATGCATCCGCTGAAATGCAAAGTAAAAAGGTTATTTATTTCTGTGCTATAACAGAAAATTTCTCATAAGGCCGAAGTGGGGAATGGGGAAGTGGCCGGTCTTCTGTCTTAACTTTTAAACTTAGCTAACCACAAACGCTCACCCAATCATACTTACAATATTCCTTGCACCAAAACAACACATTCTTACTTACCTTTCTCACCACACCCACCATAATACCTCAATGACTCAATGAAAATACTAACTAGACCCCATATGTACAATATATCGTTTGTGGGGGAGGGGAATAAAACAATTTAAAAATTTTAAAAACTAGCTCCAATGAGTATTTACAATATGAAATATAAACTATTTACAAGAAACTAAACAAAATCATGTTAGTAATAAAACCCCCACAATCACTAAATGTGGCAGAAACATAAGTTAACTAGACGAAATTAATGCGGGACTATAATAAATTAAAAGCATCCATTCATCCTAAGCACTCACACAGACTTGCACTCATTCAGACACAACAACAGATACGAAAAATCACATCCGAAACGAAAAACGCCCCGCATCCACCAAAGAACTGACGTCACTGACGTCACTGACTACCGAACGAGGGAGGGGATGGGGAATTCAACTTAAAGAAAAAATAGGGACAGAGATAAAAGGAGCCAATGAGCATACAAACCCTAGCTAAGTTTACTGAAAAAAAGAAACTAAAGACTCAAAAAGGTAAACCTAAGCTAACCTAAATTTTGGGGTGGGTTGCCCGTGTTCAACCCAGCTAAAGTAATATCCTGATGAATAACCGGCATCAAAGTGCCACTCCAGGTCAGCCCCTTTCACACGACACAAACGCGCAAGATTCACCCACCTTTTGCCGAATTCAGATGAAGTGAATCGCCGCCTTTTTTTTCGTAGGAACCCCCCACCCTCTACAGTATTTAGGCATTGTGTCAACTTTTTGCGAAGATGGAGGAATGCAAAAATATATTCCGGGAATTCTTTAAGTTCCAGTCGGAACAACAGATGACAATATTAGAGCAACAAAAAACATTCCAGATGCAGCTACAGGAGGAAACTTTCAATAGACAAATGCAATTCCAACAAAAAAATGGAACAGATGCATAGGGAGTTTCAAAACAAAATTCTGGAAATAACTGAGAAGAGGAAAGAGAAAAATCTACAAAATGATTCTTTCCCAGAGAATACAATATGGAATTCAATTGAAATATTCACGTACAGTCCAGATGAAGAGATAAATTTTGAGGAGTATTATAAAAAATATACGAGGACTACCACTCGTGGTCTGAAGGAAAGAAGGTTAGGCTTCTTTTAAGCAAATTAGGAACTGCTGAGCATAAAAATTGGTAAACTACATTTTACCGAAAAAAAAACTAGCGAGTTGACATTTACCGAGGCGGTAAATATATTAAGTGAATTATTTAGTAAAAAGACATCTCTGTTTCACAAGAGGTGGAAATGTTTGAATCTGATGAAAGATGACGAACAAGACTATATAACGTACGCAGCCAATGTGAATAAGCATTGTGAAGAATTCAAGCTGGCAGAGTTAAGTGCAGACAATTTTAAGCGCTTGGTGTTTGTTCAGGGGCTGGTATCGGAAAGAGACGCAGAGATGGGAAAATTAGTACTGGCAAAATTGGAAAGCGATCCAAGTATTACGATACAGAAATTGGCAGAAGACTGCACAAGATACGTTAGCGTAAAGAAAGATTAAAAAAAGATAGAACAGTCTGGCGTTTCGCATGTAAGGAAAATACGCTACAAAGAAGAAAGTCAGTCTACCAAAAAGAATTCTAAAATTGCGGATTATCAAGCAAAAAGTGAAATACCAGAGAAAAATAAACAAAAACTCCTGAAGCCATGTTTTGCTTGCGGTGAACTTCACTGGTACAGATATTGCAATTTTAGGAATAAAAAATGTTTCAACTGTAAAAGCTCGCACTGCAGGTCAAAAAATAAAGACAATAAAATAAGAAAATTAAAGTCAAACGAGGTGAACGATGGAATAACCAGAAAATTTCGAATTCGAAATAAATAATAAAAATATAAAAATGCAACTTGGCACTGGTTCGGCTCTATCTATCATAAATTTGCATACGTGGAAGAAGTTGGGGAAACCAACTTTAATGATGACAAAGAAAATCGCGAGGTCAGTCACGGGAGAAAAATACAATTTATTGGGGAATTTGTTACAAACGGCACGTTAAATAAAAAAACGCGAAAAGCTAAACTATTTATCATAGAAAATACCACGAACTTACTTGGTCCGAATTGGATAACAGAATTCCAATTATGGGATCTACCGATAAATTCTTTCTGTTACAAGGTAGAAAGTTTAAACACCGAAGCCCAAAAATTAGAAAAGAAACTTAAGGAAACATTTCCTACTGTTTTTCTCCAAGGTTGGGAACGTGTACCAAGATGGAGGCAAAATTCCAGCTAAAAGAAAACACTCAGGCGGTATTCAAAAAGAAAAGGAATGTGCCGTTTGCCTTAATTGAACAGATAGATAAAGAATTGGACAGATTAGAGAAAACCGGTGTACTTGAAAAAGTTGAGTTTAGTGAATGGGCTGCACCGACGGTATACGTGAAAAAAAAGTCTAAAGAAATTTGTGTTTGTGCTGATTTCTCCACGGGCACTCAAAGACTATAATTATCCTCTATCAAGAGCGGAAGAAATATTTGCGACGCTTAATGGAGAATTTTCGAAGATAGACCTCAACGACGCATATCTGCAAATACCGGTAGAAAAAGAAACGTCAAAACTTTTGTGTATAAACACACTTCAGGGTCTGTATAAATTTAACAGACTACCTTTTGGGATTAAGGTAGCGCCCGCCATTTTCCAACAAGTAATGGATTTGATGTTGGGTGGTCTAGATTTTGCTGTAGCGTATCTGGACGACATCCTCATGAGAAGTACAAGTATAGCAGAACACGTGGAACATGTAAATGCAGTAGTTTCAAGAATACAGGATTTGGGATTTAAACTCAAGGAAAGCAAATGCGAGTTTTTTATGGAAAAAATAAAATATCTGGGGCAGATCATCGATAAGAATGGTAGAAGGCCAGACCCAGAGCGAGCAGCGGCTATAAAAGACATGCCGGCTCCGAATGATATTACCACATTACAAAGTTTTTTGGGATTAGCTAATTATTGCCAAATATACATCCCTAAAATGTATGATCTACGGGCACCATTAAATGAACTACTGAAGAAAGGAAAACCCTGGAAATGGACTAATGAATGCCAAAAAGCATTTGAAAAGATAAAGGAAGTGTTAAACTCGGAATTATTTTGAATCCATTACAACCCGGATTTAGAGATCATAGTAACTTGCGACGCAAGTGCGTATGGAGTAGGAGCATGTATCTTACACAGAAGGACAGATGGTCATGTAAAACCAATTGCTCATGCTTCTAGAGCACTACTTCCGGCTGAGAAGAATTACTTTCGCAGTAGCGAAATTTTACCGTTTTCTCCACGGTCGACATTTTAAGCTACAAACCGATCATAAGACTCTAATTTCGATTTTTGGATCGAAAAAGGGTTTGCCGGCGCATACAGCCAACCGTCTACAGAGATGGGGTACAATATTACTAAATTATAACTTCAGCATGGAATAAATTTGGCTACGCTGGTGGGCTGTCCAGGTTAATTCCTAAAATGAGCGAACCATTAGAAGACACGGTAATTGCCTCACTGAAGTCAGAAGAAGAGCTGAAATTTACTGTGTGTAATGCAGTTCGGGAACTTCCGGTAACTCTAGAAAAAAAGCCACCAGGGACAAGTATATCTTGAAAATAAAAGAAAAAATAGCCGAGAGAAACTAGTACACAACAAATGTTTATTTCGCTTTGCGATACAGTATTGTTGTACAGAGAACGTGTAGTGATTCCATACACACTGCAGAAGCAAATACTAAAGGATTTTCATACTGGTCACCCGGGCTGCACTAGGATGAAGAGCTTAATGCGAAGTTTTGTATATTGGTCGAATATGGACAGGGACATTGAGAATGCAGTGGCAAAATGTAAAGGCTGTGTTTTAGCTGCAAAGGCACCCCCAATAAAATTTAACCCGTGGCCAAAAACAGACCTCCCATGGTCTAGGTTAAATGTGGATTTTGCAGGTCCACTGAATGGATACCATTACATCATAGTAGTGGATAGTTTCTCGAAATGGCTTGAGATACAAAGGATAAGAAATCCGACGACGCAAAGTACTAAAAACTTTCTGCTGGAATTATTCGCAAGGTTTGGTGATGGACAACGGAAGTCAGTTTACGTCGAAACAATTTAAAGATTTCTGCAAGGAATACAACGTCGAACATGTTACCACAGCTCCATATCACCCAAGATCAAACGGGTTAGCTGAAAAATTTGTGGTCACCCTAAAAAGAGCTATAAAGAAAGCTAGGGAAATACCTGCAGATGAAGCCCTACAGAAGTTTCTATAGGTATACAGAATTACCCCCAAATAACGGAACACCAGCCTCACAGTCGCCAGCCGAGGTGATGTTCGCACGTAGGGTAAGATCTGTCTTCGACAAATTATTACCAAAAAGACAAAGCCAGGTAGAGAAAAATGTATTCAAGTAAAAAAATACAATCCTGGTGAAAAAATATATTTTAAGGTCTATAAGCAGAATAAATCATTCCGTTTTGTTTTATTGATTGGCGATTCTAATTTTATTTGTTTTGTTTCCCATTTTCTTAGTATTATAAGCGATATACCAGGATTTTCTTTTTAGCTTGTTAATCTCGCAAACTCTTACCACACCTAATTAGTCTTCCAATAATTTCTAATTTTATTTAATTGATGTTGTATCTTCAGTAGACTTCCCAAATGAAAGTTCTGATTATACGAATTTTCTTGTGGTTAATTACACAACTTTCTTTGACTCACTTGGTTGTGTCCGTATGTAATGTTCTTTTGAAACAAAAGTGTTATTCGAATAAATAATGTTCCTTATTAAGGACCTAAGTTAGCACTCCGATGTCGTGTTCTTGATAGATATTTTTAAAAAGGAATTCACAATTGAAAAACTCATAGAACAAGAACAAGAACAAGAACAAGCGTTTCTTAGACAAATGAAGCGTTCTTTCAATGAGCATCTCCTTTCAATTTCGAAAGAGAAAAGATAATTCCATCGTCAGGGTGCAGTCAGTAATCTTAGATTTTAAGCAAGAAAATGATTTCACTTTGGTGGCTCATTTGGAAAAGACAGCTTTTTAAACTCTAAAGTGTTTTTATAAAATATTATTTCTTTATAAACTAACACGGAGTAAGTTTCTCCGCATAAATAGCGAAAGTGACGGGAAATTTTCTTTATAGATTGGGAACAGCTTGACATTGTGTCGCATGCCGTCTCATTGGGTAAATAACTGTTTTCCGCGGTTCATGCCGTGGGGGTGGGAAATTATCATCTCTCAGTTGCGTCGCTGTCTTCAGGTAGAGTACGACTCAGAGCTGAGGAAAAGAATTCTTTGAGGTGCCTGGCCCTGGGGAACAGATGACCGAGGCTGCATCACCTCATTGCACTAAAGAGGGGGATCGGTGCTCGCCACCGAGGCCAGCGC
Source organism: Acanthosepion lycidas (assembly GCA_963932145.1). Taxonomy (NCBI): domain Eukaryota; kingdom Metazoa; phylum Mollusca; class Cephalopoda; order Sepiida; family Sepiidae; genus Acanthosepion; species Acanthosepion lycidas. The sequence goes on along the minus strand of OZ010592.1, from coordinate 64,847,642 downwards.
AGTTGACAGTTGTGGGGGCTTGGGAAATTTTTGTACCTGGCCCAAGTGCATGCGCTTGGGTACCCAACGTTATGCCTAACCTTGTGTCGCATCCCGTCTCAATGGAGAAAGATGAGTAAATAACTGCCTTCCATAGTCAAGATGACGAAGATCAAAGTGTAATATCTGTTCCAGCAGCAGTTCCATCCATCCCCAGTTGGCCTCCAGCTCCCGTCGCTTCAGCTACCTCCAAGAGGCTTCCTGCTCCAGCTATCCTTGCCAAAATTATGCAATAAACTGTCATTTCAGGACAACGTCCTTCAACAACCACAACACTGTTCTTTTCAGGACAAAGCTATTCTCATCTTCTACACGTGCTTGCAGAGTTACTTTTTCCTTGGCAATATATTTTTTACTCAAGTCTTCGTTTTGTTTGTTGTTATCATTCAGTAGCTGTCTGCGGGCCGATATACCACCCACAACAAAGCAAAAGATTCATGCATCAAAAGGGACAGGAAGAGTCCCGAAGACGGGGCATATGTGGAAACAGTAAGTTACTTATACATGTAAAGGTGGCAGAAGTGAAAGAGACAGAGTAGGATTATTGGATAGTCCACTGATAGGTTCCTCACCAATAGTTTTGCACATTCAGCCCTATAACAGATTAGTTTATTGTCCTGAGGGCGTTTGTATTGGTCTGTTGATCGTCAGCGTGTCTTCCAGTTTCTGTTTCTAACTATGGTGACGTGTAGTTACTTGTGGCTATTCTTTGTTTGCACTTTGTATGAACAATCAATCGGATGTTTTGTGACTTCTTTCTCTCCATAGTTTTAATAGCGGAAACATTGTAATTATTTGCTCGTATTCTGCTGCAGCTGTGGTCTGAGGTCTGATTTCTGTTGCTGAGACTTTGTGATAGGTTAGCGTTTTAGCCCTTCAGCTATTTAGTTCCAAAGGTTCAGGTGGTTAATAAATGAGCTCTCAAGGTGGTTTAAAATTCCATTTAGTTGGTGACAAACTTAAAAGCCACTTCTACTGTAAGACTGGTTGACTGTTTCCTGGTGAGATTGTCAAATGTATACTACATTGTGCAACATTTACTCCTCATTTAGAAATGAGGGAATAGGTAGCATTTTCATTTGGAAATAAGGAAATATGTAACATTTTCCCAAGAATTAAACAATTTTATTTAGAAATAGGGAAATATATAACATTTTATCATGATTTAGCATTGTTACTTCGAAATAAGTAAGTATGCAAAATTTTCTCCTGTCTTAGAAATTTTTCATGGAGAAATATCCAAATATACAGCATTTTCTCCAGATTTAGCCTTCCCTATTTAGCAAATATTCAAACTTTTTTCCAGATTTGACATTTTTTTCTTTAGAAATAAAGAAATATGCAACATTTTCTGCATATTTAAACATTTCTATTTAGAAATGGACAGAAATGAAGCATTTTATCAAAACATATTTTTTATTTAGAAATATGAACATTTACTCCAGGTTTAGCTTTTATCTTTAGAAATAAGAAAATTTGTAGCATTTTATCCTAATTTAGATTTTTTCTATTTAGAAATAAGTAAATATGTAACATTTTATTGAGATTTCGCTTTATTATTTTCAAATAAGTAAGTATGGGACATTTCCATGTGATTTAGATATTTATTTTTTCTACCACTCCGTCTCAAGCCCCTCAACCTCCGGCGTCTTCCTCTTTGGGTTGAGGTGTCCACTTGGTCCGAACCGAACTTAGGGGTAACTGGCCGTACGCTCCCTGAGTACCCGTAGATTATTTCGACCTGTCAACTGGTCAAGTCCTGCTCGCTGCCCACACTGTGTTAGTTTTTAGATCCAGTAAGCGGGGTGTTGTCCATACGTTCACGGTCGACCGGGACATGGCTGTGAGAGTTGGCAAAATAAAACAAGAAATAATATCTGCAGAAGCCGTCTGGCTTCTGCAGATATTATTTCTTTTTTTTGGGGGGATGGGGGAAATATTGACGTCTTTTATATAAGAAGATAACATCAGAACAGAGGTTACAGGGAGAATAAAAACATTTAACATAAATGAGAAAAGAAAAAGACAAAATGCATCCAGCGAATTTCCAACTGAGAGAGGGTTTGTGTGTGATAAACGCGTATTGAATCGCCTGGGGTAGGTTTATGACTAATAGTCCCGTCTCATACAGACTTCTCAGAACAGGGGTTAGCCTTCTCTCTCTTCTCCAAAATTCTCCCGCAAATCTCTCGACTCACTGCGACGATAGTCTCGTGATTCTCTCGACTATAGTCTCTTTCCCCGACTCTGCTTTATTAGAAAAATCACGAGTTAATATAGGAAAAAGATCAGCTGATCACAATTGACACTCGGCCTGGCACGCACCTACCACGAGTGCCAAAAACTATTCCTTGACATGTAAACCGATTCTCCAATTATTTACTTTATCTCAATCACGAGTTCTTCTTGCTTCACGAAAATTATACTTTGGGATATCTAAACATTGATTCAACCTTTTAATCAAAACACTGTTAAACAAAACCAAGTATCTCGCCCATCCCCATTGTTTACACGTGACCCAGGTTTAAAACATCGCCTCCTGTCCTGAGATCGTGTTTCTCATCGGTAAACACACATCTTAACTCAAATTGTACTTTGATATATAAACACCGTTTCCATTTCCAGTCTATAAAAGTTATATTTGCGTGTGTGCGTTCATGTGGGTGTGTGTGTATACCTCTCTCTGTTACATTTTAGAAATAAGCAAATATGCAATATTTTACATTGATTTAGTCCTTTTTTACACTGATTTAAAAATTTCTACTTTGGAAAAAGTAAATATGCAATATTTTCTCGGGATTTAGCTTTTTCTCTTTGGAAATTAGTAACATTTAGCAATATTTTACACAGAGGTAAGCCATTCTATATAGAAATAAGCAAATATGCGATATTTTACACTGATTTAAACATTTCTATATCGGAAAAAGTAAATAAGCAAAAAAATCTTGAAATTTAGCTCTCTGGAAATAAGGAACTCTGCAACATTTTACACTGATTTAGTTGTATATGAAGAAACTTACAACATTTTTCCAATTTTACCTATTTCATTTAGAAATAAAGAAAAAAAAAACAATATTTTCTCCAGATGTAGTCACTTTTATTTAGAATTTAGGAAGGATGCAAAATTTAATCCAGATTTGGTAATTTTATGTAGAAGTAGGTAAACATGTAACATTCTCTCCTCATTAGGTCCTTTTTATTTAGAAATAAGGAAATATACAACATTTTCTCAAGTTTATTTTTCTCCAACTTTTATTTATAAAGAATAAACACACACTATTTCAGTCCTTTTTACATAGAAATAAGATTTAGAACATTTTACCTAGAAATAAGGAAACATTTTCTTCTAATTTAGTATGTTTTACTTAAAAATAAGCAAGCAGGAAACATTTTCTCCATATTTAACCTTTTTTTATTTAAAAATAAGTCCATATGCAATATTTTCTTCAGACTTTTTCCCTTTTGATTTAGAAATAAGGAAACAGGCAACATTTTCTATAAATTTAGTTCTTTTTATTCAGAAATAAAGACGCATGCAACATTTTCTCCAGATTTAGTCCTTTTTATTTTAGAAATAAGGAAGGATGCAACATTTTCTCCAGATGTAGTCGTTTTTAGTTTAGAAATAAGGAAGGATGCAGCATTTTCTCCAGATGTAGTCCTTTTTATTTAGAAATAAGGAAACAACACATTTTTCTTTTTAATTAGAAATCAGTAAATATGTAATATTTCTTATATTTTAGTCCTTTTTATATAGACATGAGAAATCTTGCACATTTTTCTAGTTTTAGACTATTTCATTTTGAAATAAGAAAAAAAAATAACTCAGATTTAATCATTTTTATGTAGAAGTAAGTAGACATGTAATATTTTCTCCACATTAGGTACTATTTATTTAGAAATAATGAAATATGCAAAATTTTCTCCTGTTTAATACTTTTTATTTAGAGACAAGTAATATGCAAAATCTTCTCCAAATTTAATGATTTTTATTCATAAAAAGGGAAATCAGCAACATTTTAGTCCTTTTTACACTGAAATAAGGTTTAGTACTTTTACGTGGAAATAAGGAAATATTTTCTCTCAATTTCATACTTTTTACATATGCAACATTTTCTCCAGATATAGAAATGTGAAAACAAGCAATCTTTTTGTGATTTAGTCCAATTAATTTAGAAATAAGGAAACACAATATTTTATGAAAATTTAGTACAGTCTATTTAGAAATAATGAAACATGCAACAATTTCTCCAGATTTCATTCAATTTATATAGAAATAAAGAAACATGCAACATACTATCCACATTTAGTCATTTAATTTAGAAATAAGGAAATGTGCATTATTTTTTAAAGATTAAGTCCATTGTTCATTTTTTAAAGATTAAGTCCTTTTTATTTAGAATTAAGGAAACATGCAACATTTTCTCCAGATTTAGTCCTTTTTATTTAGAAATTAGAAAATGTGCAATATTTTCTCCAGATCCAAGACTTTTATTTGGAAATAATGAAGAATACACAATGTATTCTTCGTTATTTCCTCTGAATTCAGTACTTTTTATTCAGAAACAGGGAAACATGCAACATTTGCTGCAGTTTTCATCCTTTTTTATAATAAGTCAACATGTAAGACTTTCTATATATTTAGTCATTTTTATTTTGAAATGAGGAAACCAACAACATTTTCTCCAGATATAGTATTTTTTATTTAGAAATAAGGAAACATGAAACATTTTTAGCAGATTTAGCACTTTTAATATAGAAATGAACAGATATGCAACATTTTTCTTAATTGGATCTTTTTAATTACAAATCTGCAACATATTATATCAGGCATTTTTATTTAAAAAGAAAGGAACAGTTACTCCAGATTTACACCTTCTTATTTAGAAGTAAGAAAATATGCAACATTTTCTCATGATTTAGTTGTTTTTATTTACAATAAAGAAACAGGCAACATTTTTGCAAGATTTAGACATTTCTATTTAGAAATAAGGAAACATACACCATTTTCTTCTCTTTTATTCCCTTTTATTTAGAAATAAGGAAATAATATGCAAGATATTTTATAGATGTAGTCATTCTTATATTGAAATGAGGAAACAAGCAAAATTTTTACCTGATTTAGGCCTTTTTATTTAGGAATAAAGAAACAGGGAACATTTTCTCCAGATTTTTTCCATTTTATTCAGAAATAATCATAAACCAGTGTAACAATACGATTTCTTACACATCCTTAGTATATAAGAATTTCATCTCCAGTCCATCTTTGAGTCAACTTAATTGCCTGAGTTTTCCAGATTCCTTTCTTCAGCCTGCATTTGAATTGGAAAATATAAAATTTTGTCAATGATTTCAGCTAATCATAAAAGTAGAAACTGACCACCCATCCAGTTTTTTGTCTACTTTTCCAGAAAACAAGTTCATGGATAAGGGGGTGGGACAACCAGCTAGTATCCATATAAACAGAGAGAAGCAGGAAGTGAATAAGAGGGTAGGTGACAAGCAGGCAGTAAGCAGGTGACCAGCAACCAGGAAGGGAGCATCCTAAATTCAAAACTAACCCCAACACATAAACCTAACCCTAATCATAAACCTAACTGTATACTTAACCCTAAACATAAACATAATACTAAGTCTGCTTTATCCTAACCCTAACTGTAACCCTAACCCTAAACCTAAGAACTAACAATATTTTAACCCTAAACATAACCATAAACCCTAATCCTAGACCTAACTCTGACACTAAACCCTAACCTTAGCCCTAACACTCACCTTAATCCCCAAACCTAACAATAACCCTAACCTAACCCTGAATCTAACCCTAAATCTAAGTCTTTTTGTAATGAAATATATTGCTTTTTGCATTTTTGCACAAAGTTTACCAAATTCATTCTTTTTGTATCATTTATAATAAAAATACCCATTTAGTTCATTTTTTTCATTGATTTTAATAATTTTAGCAATTTTGTATCTTTTTGAAACAAAATATATTATTTTTTGCATTTTTTCAAAGATTTTAAAAATTTAAGCAATTTTGTAGATTTTTGAAATAAAATATATATATTTAATACATTTTCATCATAAATTTTATGAAATTGAGCAGTTTTTCATCTTTTCATATATTGCATTTTGCATTGGCTTCACAAAATTTACAATTTACAATTTATTTTTGCATCACCTTGTAATAAAATATATTCATTTTTGTATTTTCTTCACAAAGTTTACTAATTTTAGCAACTTTCTATCATTTGTATTAAAATATATGCATTTAATGCATTTTCTTCCCTAATTTTTCCTAATTTATCAATTTTGCATTTTTTTGCAAAATATTGCTTTTTGGGTTTTCTTTACAAATTTTATCAATTTCAGTTTTTGCATCTTTTAAAACCTAACCCTAACCATAAATCTGCCTAACACTAATGCTAAACCTAAGTCTAAATCTTTTTGTAACAAAATATAATGCTTTCAGTGATTTCTTCACAAAGTTTACCAACTTCATCAATTTTATATTTTTAATAGAATGTATACATTTAATCCATTTTCTTCAAACTAGTCATAAACCTAACCCTACCTCTGCCAAAACTAATCCTATCCTAACACTAAACCTAAACCTAACACTAACACTTAACCCTAATACTAAGATCTAATCCTAAAACAAAGCCTAACCATAATCCTAACTCCTAACCCTCTAACTCTAAACCTAACACTGAAGCCAAACCTAACACTAAACCTAAACTTGACACTATCTCTTAAAACTTAACCCTAATCCTAAACCTAACACTAACTATAACCATCCAACCTGACCATAACCCTAACACTTACCATAACGATAACCATAACTCTAACACTTACCCTAACACTAAGCCATCCCCTAACCATAACCCTAAACCTAACACTAAACCTAATCCTAAAACTTTTTGTAATAAGATATGATATCCCTTGTTAATTTTCTTCACAAAGTTTGCCAATTTTAGCAATTTTCTATCGTTTTGTAATAAAATATATGCTAATATATTGCTTTTTGAATTTGTTCACAAATTTTACCAATTTTAATCATTTTGCATCTTTTTGTAATAACAGATATCCCTTTTTACATTTCCTGCACGTGTCATTTTTTTGCCTTTTCTTCACCAATTTTAGCAAATTTACTAATCTTTTTGTAATAAAACATACTTTTTTCATTTTTAGAGATTTTACATGTTTTTAATTATGCAATTTTGTAGCTTTTTGTAATAAAATATCTCATTTAATGCATTTTCTTCACTAATTTTACAAAACTGAGCAGTTTTGCATCTTTTTATAATAAAATATGTTTGCTTCACAAAGTTTAACAATTTTTTACCATTTTGCAACATTTTGTAATAAAAGGTCTTCATTTTTAAATTTTCTTCAGAAAGTTTACCAATTTTAGCAATTTTCTATCCTTTTGTAATAAAATATATCCATTTAATGCATTTTCATCACTAATTTTAGTAAATTTAGCAAACTTGTGTATTTTTGTAATAAAATATATTGCTTTTGGCTTTTTCTATATTTTTAAGATTAACACTAACTCTAGCCTGAACAATAGCAGCAGCACTAAGTCAAAATTAACATTAACCCTTAAACCTAACACTAATTCATAACCACTAAAACTAACCCTAAACCTAACACTTGGACTAGAACAAAAGCTAGCTCTAACCCTAAACCTAACTTTAAAACTTAACCCTAAACTTATGCTTAAGACTAAATCTTAACCCTAAACTTATAAACCCTAAATCTAACATTAAATTTAACACTAACACTAATACTAATGCAAACCCTAACCCAAATTCAAAATCTAACCCTAAACCTAATGCTAAATCTAACCCTAAATCTAAACATACTCAATAATAAACCCTAAAATAAACCTAAATGTCATCCTCAACATTAGCCCTAACCCCAAACCTAAACCCAACCCAGTCTGAAACATAATCTTAACACAAATCCTAACATGAAACCTAGTCCTAATCCTAACCCTAATCCTAATCCTTAAACTAACAATAACACTAACCCTATACCTGAAAACTACACTAAGCCTAACAGTAACGCTAATTTTGCCTCAACCTAACCTACACTAATTCTAAACCTAAAAATAACATTAACCCTAACACTAACCCTAATATTAATCCTAAACATAAACCTAATGACCAATTTTAAACTCCAAACTAACACTATCCCTTAACACCAACCCTAAATCTAACCATAATACTAAACCTAACCTAACCATAACTTATACCAAACTCTCAACCTAACACTGAACTTAACCCTAAATCTACCCTAACACTAACCCTAACCCTAAAACTAACACTGACTAAAACCTAATACAAACACTAAACCTACACCCAATTCTAAACATAAGCCCTACCACTACTACTAAATCTAACCTTAATACTGACTAAACTTAACACTACCATAGCCCTAGCCCTAACACTAAAGCTAAAACTAATGCTAACACATAACTCAAACATTAATCCTAAATATAAACCTAACCTCAAACCCTTATAATAACTGCATATATCTAAACCTACCCTGATCATAACACTATACCTAACCTTAAACATAACCCTAACCATAAATCTAACCATGATCCATACCCTAAACCAAAATGTAACCCTAACTCTAAAAATTAAACCTAACCTAAAGCCTAACACTACCAAAATCTAACTCTACCCTAACCCTGCCTGTAACACTAAACTTAACCCTAACATTAACCTTAAATATAAACATAACCATGAACCCTAACTCAAAACATAAACAAAACCACTAACCCTATGATTAAACCTAACCATAATCCTAGCTGAAACCCTAAACCCTAAACCTAAATCTTTTTATAATAAAATGCATAGCATTTTGCATTTTCTTCCCAAAATTAATCAAATTCATTCATTTAATATAATTTGTAAAAGAATATATCCATTTAATGCCTTTTCTTCATTACTTTTAACAATTTTAGCAATTTTGCATCTTTTTGTAAATAAATATATTGCTTTTGGCATTTTGTATATTTTTAGCCCTAACTGGCAGCAACACTAAATCTGTCTAACCCTAAACCTACCCTAACTGTAACACTAACCCTAATACTAAACCCAACTCTCACACTACACTGACCTGAACCCTAAACACAAACCTAATACTATACAGAAACGTAAATCTAAACCTAACCCTAAACAGAAACTTAACCTTAACAATTTTAGTAATTTGTATCCCTTAATAATAAAATATATCATTTAATCCTGTTTTCTATCATTTTATCATAAAATATATTGCTGTCTGCATTTACTTCAAAAAGATTACCAATTTTAGCCATTTTGCATGTTTTTAATCCAAACGCTAAAAGCCAAACACTGACAGTAACACACTTTCAGCCAAACCCTACCATAACTGTAACACTAACTCTAGCATGGAACCTAACCCTAATCATAACCCTAACCCAAACCTAAGCCTAATGCTAAACTTAACCAGAAACGAAAACCTAATCATGACACTAACCATAACACTTGACACTAAAAGTAACTCTAATCCAACTGCAACCCTAATTCTATCCCTAAACCTAAATCTAAATATTAACCTAATCCTAAAACTAATCCTAACACTAACCATATCTTAAATCTAGCCCTAACCCTAACACTAAAACTAAAACCAAACCTAACCCTAACACCAACAATGAAAACTAGCCCTAATCCTAAAATTTACACTAGGCCTAATGCTAACCCTAACATTTAAACCTAAATCTAGCACTAACCAATAAACACAACCCTAACACTAAATCTAAACCTAACCTTAATGTAACCCTAACATTAATGCTTAAACCTAAGCCTAACTCTACATATAAACGTAAACTAAACCTAACAATAATGTTAAGTCAAACACTAGCCATAATGCTAGCCCTAACACAAACTCTAACCCCAATCCTAAACATTAAAATTAAACCTAAGCTAAATCTAACATTAACTCTAAACTTAATATTAAACCTAACCATAACACTAGTCATAACACTAACACAAACCATAATAGCAAACATAGCACTAACCAAAAACCTAAACATAACCCTAACACGAAATATAAACATAAACCTAATGCTAAACCTAAACACTAAAACAAACCTTAGCCCTAAAGCTATCCATAATACCTATCCTAAGCCTAACACTAACACTGCCTAAATATAAATGTACACTAAAACTAACCCTAATATTTACACTAACCTTAACAATAACACTAAATCATAATCCATATATTAATACTAAGCATAAAACTAACCACTAACACTAATCCTAAAACTATCCTAAACCCTAACCATAAGCCTAAGCCTAACACTAAAACTAACCATAATGCTAAACATAAAATGGACCGTAACCCTAAAACTAACCTTATCGTAACCCTAAATATAATCATAAACCTGACCCTAAATCCAACCCTAGTCCTAAAACAAATCTTACAATAAACCTAATGCTAAGCCTAGTCCTAACCATAGACCTGAACCTAACTACAACCCTAACACTAAGCCTAACCCTGACACTTAAACCTAACCTAAACACTAACCCTAACTCTGAAGCTAATCCTAACCTAAACCTAAGCATATCCATAACATTAACACTATCACTAACCCTAACAATGAAATGAAACACTAATACTAAAAATAAACATAACACCTAAACCTATCAATAAACCTAACGCTATCCCTAATACTAATTCTGCTTGAAGCTAACCCTATAATTAACATAGCCCTAACCATAAACACTAACACTAATCTTAAGTCTGAACCCCAAAACTAACAATAGCCATAACAAAACTTAACACTAAATCTAACCCTAACTATGGCTAAACCTAACCCTAGCTTTAACTATAACACTAACCCTAACACTAACTGTAACAGTAACACTAATCCCTAACCTAATATTAATCTTAAACATAAGACTAATCCCTAACCTAATCCTAATCACTAACACTAACCCTAATCCTAAAGCTAACTATAGCCCTAACGCTAATTCATTCATTTTATATCATTTGAAAAAGAATATATTCATTTAATGCCTTTTCTTCATTAATTTAAAATTTTTTAGCAATTTTGAATCTTTTTTATGTTTTTCATTTATGCTCAAATTTTACAAAATTAAGCTATTTTGTAATGAAATATATGCATTTAATGCATTTTTCACTAATTTTAGCAAAATGAGCAGTATGAATCTTTTTATCGTAAAATATATCTCTTTTTGTATTTTCTTCACAAAGTTTATGAAATTAATTCATTTTGTATAAATTTAATAGAATATATCCATTTAATGCTTTTCTTCATTAATTTTAACAATTTTAGAAATCTTTTTGTAATAGAATAATTTACATTTTACAAAATTAAGCAATTTTTTAATGAAATATGTACATTTAATGCATTTTCTTCACTAATTTTATGAAAAAGAGCAGTTTTGAATCTTTTTATCATACAACTGTTTTATGCATTTGCTTCACAAAGCTTACCTATTTTGCCATTTTGCAAGATTTTAATCATAACCTAAGCCTAACACTAACCCGAACACTAACAGTAACACTGCCTCTACCTAACCCTATCCTAAACCTAAACCTCAGTCTAGCTCTACCCCAAACTTAACCATAACCCTAATGCTAATCATAAACACAAAACTAATCCTAACACTAAACATAACATTAACCCTAATCCTAAATCTAAAAATAACCCTAACACTAACCCTAACCTGAGCAATAACAGTAACAGTAACAATAACAGTAAAAATAATTCTGCCTAAGCTACCCTTACCGTAACACTAAACCTAACCCTAAACATAAACCTAACATAATATTAAACCTAAACTTAGCCCTAACACTAACCCTAAACCTAATCCTAACACTAACCATAACATTAACCCTAATTTTAAATCTAACACTAACACTAACTCTAAACCTAACGCTAAAATGTTGACTTTCTGTACACAAACAACACACTTCAGAATGGGATCACACATATATCGACAGGATGAGGGCTTAGCAATGGGCTCGCCATTATCACCAGCAATGGCAAATATATACATGGAATACTTTGAGGAGATGGCATTTGAATCTATATCTCTAAAGCCAACTATATGGTTAAGGTACGTAGAGGACACCTTCATACTCTGGCCACACCAGGAAGATGTTCAGGTTCTACTGGACCATGTGAACTCAATAACACCTTCGATACAGTTCACAAAAGAGAAAGAGAGTAACAGCACACTCCCATTCCTGGATGTTTTAATATCTCGAACAGAGCATGGGTTCAAGACATCCGTATACCGTAAACCAACATTCACCGCACAGTACCTCCATTTCAACGCCCACCATCCATACAGCGTAAAGAAAGGGATCGTCCGCTGCTTATAACACTGAGCAAAAGTCATAAGTGGCGTCCCAGAGACATTACATAAAGAATTGATCAGTATAAGTAGTAACCTACAACGTAACAACTACCCTGGTACACCGCAGCAGCCCCCCAAAACTGGGATAGACGGGTACAAGAGGAGGACAACAACACTCAGAAAACAGGCTGCCTGCCTCAAGTGAAGGGGTTATCAGAGAAAATACAAAGGATCTGTGGTCCATATAACATAAGGACAACCTTCAAAAGCGGGACGACACTTCGCAGATATCTATCCCGAGTAGGACCCCCATAAAGGAGAACATGACTAAAGATTGTGTGTACGCTATCTCGTGCAGCTGCGGAAAGAAATATAAAGGGGAGAAGGTAAGGCTTCAAGAACACGAGAAAGCTGTAACACGAGGGGAAGTGGAAAAATCAGGCGTGGCTGACCACATATATAGAGAGAAGGGAGATCACCACCCTTTGTAGGATCAGGTTGAGATCATAGACAAAGAACATCATTGGAAAATTCGTAAACTTAAGGAATCAGCACGTATGCTAGGCCACAAAAATCTCCTGAGCCGACCAAGCATAGAAATGAATACAATATGGGAACCAGTAATAAGGAGTGCCAGAGAAAAGCGATAATAACAATAAAAAAATGGATATGAGCTCTGGTAAAAACATGATAAGATAACAGCAAAAATTGCAATATGAGCACTGGTAAAAAATGATGCTGAAGACATTAGGTTTATAATACCCAGAAATTCATACACAGATGTCCTCGAGGACACATGGCACAGTGGATAAAGGCGTTAGTTAGCTCCAGTGACAGGACCCAAAGAGTGTGAGTTCAATAACCGGCTAAGGCAGTGGAGAACTTTCAGAGGGAAATTAACAGGAGATAACTGACATCCATTAAACATGGCACACGGAACTAGAACAGTCTACACCAGTGAGCGAAATAAAGGATTCAGTTCGACTATTATTTTTAATGCATTTTCATCACTAATTTCACCAAATTGAGCAATGTTTTTATCATATTGCATTTTGCATTTGCTTCAAAATGTTTACTAAATTTAGCAATTTTGCATCGTTTTCTAATAAAATATATTGCTTTTAGTGTTTTCTTCACAAAGTTTACCAATTCTAGTAATTTTGCATCTTTTAACTCTAAATCTAATCATAACCCTAATTCTGACACTAAATATAAGCATAATTGTAACCCTAACCCTAACACTAAAATTACCTAACTGTAACCACTAACATTAATCTTAAAGCAAACAACTAACCTAACTCCTAGCTCTACCCTAACACTAACTGTAACACTAACCCTAACCCCAAACCTAACTCTAACCCTAGTCATAACCCTAACTCTAACCATAAACCTAATTCTAAATATTTTTTAAGCAAAATATATTGTTCTTTGCATTTTCTTCACAGAGTTCAACAAATTCATTCATTTTATATCATTCTAACACTTTCGCCCCAGTCCTCCGATGTCTTACTCTCTGAGTGTCTACTCGGTCCTAACCGAACGTAGGTCCTCTGCGCATCCGTAGATTATTCCACCGGCCCACTGATTTAATCCTGCTTCCTGCCCACGTTGTGTTTGGTTTGATCCAGAAAGCAGAAGTGATGTTCATCCATTCACGGTCGACTGAAGATGTAGACATGGCTGGAGAGTCTGCGCTAAGAAATTTAGAATGCAGCCAAAAAAAAAAAAAAAAATTAATATCTGCAGAAAGCCGGGCAAACAGCTATTCAATGATTGAATTGTTAATGTCTTTTATATAGCAGAAAAGAATAGTATAGAAAAGAAAAGTAATTGACCTAAAAACGCATACACTGGATTAGAGAGAGAGAGAGAGAGAGAGAGAGAGAGAGAGAGAGAGAGAGAGAGAGAGAGAGAGAGAGAGGAGAGAGAGAGAGAGAGAGAGAGAGAGAGAGAGAGGTGTTATGATTAATTTGTTGTTAAATCGTCTCAGAACGATATACGACTCTTGCGATGGGAGAATAAGATTTCTGTGCGCGGCTTAAAGTTTATAGTGGCGTTCCTCCTTAGCAGTAGTAATAGTAGTAGTAATATTCGTGGCAGCAGAAGCAGCGGTACTTATATCAACAGTACATGTTAGCGGACGCTTCGTTCCAATCTCTGACGTCACTTTCTCTCCTTCTTGAGTCTCCAACTCGACTCTTCACTGTCTCTAGCCCAACCCTTGCCCGGGCTAATTGTCTTCTGTCTCTCTTTCCCGTCTGCCTCTTCCGTCTCTCTCTTCTGTCTGCCTCTTTTTCAGCATAACTACGCGTTTATATATAAAAATCCGGCTGGTTACAACTGAACCTTGGCCCTACTACTTCGCACGCGATTATCACAGGGTTATGTCTGTTTCAACCGAAATCATGTGAATTCTAAAGGCCCTCTTTGCTTACTCAGCTCTATTTCAATTTTTAATCGCTAAAAATTATTTCGACCATTTCCATTGTCCTCTGATGACCCAAATTCAATGGGTACAACTGCCCTAGATCAAATTTCCACATCAGTAAACAAAATGCTCTGATTTAATTTCATTATTCAAATCTTACTCCAATTTCACTAAAAAAATATGTGTGTATGTTTCCCAAACTCTCTCTGTTACATCATTTGTAATTGAATATATCCACTGAATTCATTTTCTTCATTAATTTTAACAATTTTAGCAATTTTCTATCTTTTACTAATAAAATATATCCTTTTTTTTTCAGCTATTCACTAATTTTAGCAAATTTAGCAATTTTGTTTCATTTTAACAAAATATATCCTTTTTGCGTTCTCTTCAAAAGTTTACAAAATTAATTCATTTTGTATTATTTGTAATAGAATAATACAGTTTAGTTCATTTTCGTCATTAATTTTAATAATGTTAATAATTTTATATATTTTGTAATAAAATATATCCTTTTTGCCTTTTCTTCACTTATTTTAGCAAATTTAGCAATTTTGTATATTTAGATCTATACAATAGACAATAGATCGTTTTTGGCATTTTTAACATAGAATTGAAAAAAATAAGCAATTATGTAGCCTTTTGTAATATAAGATATACATTTAATACATTTTCTTTACAAATTGAGCAGTTTGGCATCTTTTCATCATAAAATACATTGCTTTTTACATTTGCTTCATATCGTTTACCAATTTTAGCTATATAATAATTTATAATAAAAGATCAAACTTTTGTCATTTTCTTTACAAAGTTTAACAGTTTTAGCAAACTATCTTTTTGCAATGAAATATTCCATTTAAGGAATTTTCTTCTCTAATTTTAAAAAACTTAGCAATTTTGTATCGTTTGTAATAAAATATATTGCTTTTTGCGTTTTCTTCACAAAGTTTAACAGTTTTAGACATTTGGCATCTTTTTTAATACAAGATATTACTTTTTTCATTTTCTTCAATAAGTTTACAAAATCAATTCGTTTTGTATCATTTGTAATAGAATAATACCCTTTAGTTTCTTCATTAATTTTAACAGTTTTGTATCTTTTAATAATAAAATATATCCTTTTTGCCTTTTCTTCTTTAGTAAATTTAGCAGTTTTGTATCCTTTTAATAAAACATATTATTTTATGAATTTTATCTCAGATTTGAAAAAATTAAGCAATTTTGTAGCATTTCATAATAAAAATATATATTTACTACATTTTCATCTACAGTTTTGCTTCTTTTTATCATAAAATATTTTGCTTTTTGCATTTGATTCATAAATTTTACCAG
This sequence comes from Acanthosepion lycidas, assembly GCA_963932145.1. NCBI lineage: Eukaryota > Metazoa > Mollusca > Cephalopoda > Sepiida > Sepiidae > Acanthosepion > Acanthosepion lycidas. The sequence continues at coordinate 64,831,481 of OZ010592.1, read as the reverse complement.
TTTTAGGCATTTTCCATCATTTGGCAAGAAAAGATATACCTTTTTTGTATTTTCTTCACAAAGTTTACCAATTTTAGCTAATTTCTATCTTTTTGTAATAAAATATATATTTTATTTAATTTTTGCCAATAATTTTAAAAAAATTAGCAAATTTGTATTTTTTGTCTGAAATTATTTTGATTTTTGAGTTTTCTGCACAAAGTTTACCATTATAGCCATTTTGATAATCTTTAATAAAAGATATTGATTTTTGCATTTTCCCTATATAGTTTAAAAAATTAATTCATTTTGTATCATTTGTAATAGAATATAAATATTTAGTGCATTTTCTTCATTAATTTTAAGAATTTTCATAATTTAGTATCATTTTGTGATAAAATATATCTTCTTTGACTTTTTGTCACTAATTGCATCAAATTTAGCTATGTAGTATCCTTTTTTTTGCATTTTATCACAGATTTGAAAAAATGAAGCCATTTTTTAGCTTTTTGTAATGAAATATATATATATTTGATACATTTCACTAGTTTAGTAAATTGAGCCAATGATGGTTCTTTTTATCACAAAACATATTGCTTTTTGTATTTGCTTGACAAAGTTTATCAATTTTAGCCATTTTCCATCTTTTTTAATAAAAGATAACTTTTTCATTTTTTTCCAATTTTAGCAAATTTCTCTCTTTTTGTAATAAAATATATACATTTAATGCATTTTCTTCATTAATTTTACTGGATTGAGCAGTTTTGCATCTTTTTATCATAAAGTATATTGATTTTTGCATTTACTTCACAAAGTTTACCAATTTTATCCATTTTGCATCTATTTAAATCTAACTAATTTTTTCTAAACCTAACTCTACCCTAACGAACGATAACCCTAACCCTAATCATACTTCAAACCCTAACCCTAACTTAACCTTAATTCAAACATTAACCTTAACCCTAGGGTTAGGATTAGAGTTAATCTTGGAGCTAGGGATCGTGTTAAACACTGACACAAACCCTACCTCTAAAATTAACCCAAAGCCTAACCATAACCCTAACTCTAAAGCTAAAACTAAACTCTCACATAACACTAACACAAAATATATCACTAACCTTACTCTAAACCTAGCCCTAATCCTAACCCTAATCGTAACCCTAAGACTAAAACTGTTCTAACCTGTCCTAACGCTACGCATAACCCTAACAATAATCCTAAACATAACCCTTATACTACCCTTAACTCTAACACCTAAACCTGAACCTAACCCTAATGCTAAACCTAACATTAATCTTAACTCTAATACTAACTCTAAACCTAAAGTTAACACTTACATTGACTCTAACCCCAACCCTAAGATAAACTTAAACGTAATTCTGACAATAACCCTAACACTAACTCTAACACTGAACCTAACCCTAACCCTGACATAAACATAACATTAAACAAAATCTTAACCATAACCCTAAAACTAGCCCTAATATTAACACTAACACCAATCCTAACACTAACCCTAAACATAACACTAACACTAACCCTAATCCTAACTCCTAAACTTAACATTGAACACTAACTGTTAAACCTAACCTTAAATTGGACTAAACTTAGCCTAACACCAACCCTAAATGTAACACTAACCCTAAAACGAATGCTAACCTCTAACCGAACATTAATCCTAAACATAAGCCTAACTTCTAACCCTAAACTTGAACCTGACCCAATCACCCTAACACTAACCCTTATCCTAATTGTGCCCTATCAGTAGCACTAATTCTAACGCTAACCCTAAACCAAACCCAAACCCTAACATTAACAGTGATGTTAGCTCTAAACCTATCTTTAACCCTAATCCTGACCCTAACATAACTATATCACTAAACATAACCCTAACCTTAGCTATAAACCTAGCCCTAACACTAACACGACCCTAACCCTTACACTAACCCCTAAACCTAAATCTATCGATAACCCTAAACCTAAAACTTACCCTAACCCTTATCCTAACACTTATCCCTAACTCTAAGCCTACTCCTAAACCTAACCTACCCCTAACAGTAACACTAACCGTAGCACAAACGCTTACTCCTAACACTAACATTAATCCTAAAAATAAACCTAACGCCTTATCATAACCTTAATCTTAGGTTAGCAAGTAGAATACCTTAGCCGTCCTCCTTCTGGAGTGACAACCCTCCATCCACCCAAATATGGGTGCCGGCAGCAACATCCCTTACTATCGTTATCACAGTGTTCTCTTACCGTCTTCTTCCGCGTCGTGTTCTGGGTTTCATTCCTCCTACTTCTATAGGGGCAGTTTCTTTTCAAGTTATCTGGTTCGTTACAGAACCAGCACCTTCTCCCTAAGCAGTTCGCGGCAAAATAAAGAACCCGGTCACATGACCAACACAGCATTCCTTTCATTTTTAATTGGGTCACTCTCCTTTTACTTTGGGGGCGGCCCACAGGTGTTTCCCTGGTCCTGTCTCCTAGAGGTGTGTCTATTGACGAAGGGGTTTCTTCTTTATCCAACACCATTTTCTTTTTCTGATCAAGACAACCGCACCTAGTGCACCTTGGTTCGTCGAAATCCCAGGATAATCCCCACTTTGTTGGACAGTCCACTGCCTTGTGGCCTTCATAGTAACGGGTCTAGCACAGCAGTTCCGAACTTCTAGGTGTGGGTTTATAAAACCCATGCCTAATGTCCAAGCCCTCTATTAGAAACCTCTTCTCATACCTTGGGTCTATCTCTTTTGCCTCTCACCTTTTCTCAAATTCTTTCGCTATACTTAGCTAACACGATAGCCACCGACAGCTTGATTGAGGCCTCCTTTATTACGTCATGCCTTATGTGCCCGCTATGGAGTGCTTCCACATACAGGTCAGACAACTGGTTTTGTATGGCAACGTTGTCTTTAACTTCTTCGGAGAAAGCCAAGGCAGTTAATTTTTCAGCCCTCACACCCAACTCTCCTGGAGACTTAATTTGAGCCAACTTCATGAGACTTCTTATTGCCTTCACTGCCATTCCTTCGTCCACATATTCGCCTACCAAAAGCCTAATGCCTACCAGTAGCCCCTATAATTCTGTACAAGTCAACTAGGTGACTCCCTATAAGTTCTGAGACTGGCTCCTCAGCCACGTTGTATGCCAGATATACTGTTTCCTTTTCAAACAGCTCATATGAGCTGCCCCTTCCTGATAGACGCCAACCAGCCTTTCAACTCCCTTCGATTGCCCATCAAAAGCCGAAACTCTGGGTCCCCCAGTAGCCCTCTCAGGCCGGTTGTTACTATGTCTATCCTTGGCCTTTACTCTTTCAGGTTCTTTTGACTCATGGTCACTCATTTCTCATAACTAGTATATTTCCAATTGAATACTATCAATTGGAAAAAAATAAATAAATAGAAAATCGGGATAAAATAACGAACAAAAAATTTCTAATGAGACCCAACAACAAAATGAGAAAATTCAGGGAAAACAGAAAAGTGTCCTACCTGTCAGTTGTCCTGTGGCCAACTTGCAGTTTACAAAGCGTGGAGTGATTAATAGAACTGTATGGCAAAAGAAATTGACTTGGTTGTTTTCACTCCTTTCTTTTCTTTCTTCTCCGCCTGCTGGATCGGTCCCTTCTGGACACTGGCACCAATTATGACGTTGCGACGTTTGCCCAGCCGGTCGGTTTGGTGTTCGATCCATGCAGCTGACCATTGAATGGATCACTTTGATGCAAGCCTTGCCTTGTCCCACGTTATGTTTGATTTAGATTACAAGGCTGCCGAGGATCAGTTGTCAAAAGGAATCGTTGAATTGGTCTGGTCCGGACAACATGAAGCCACAAGTCATAGGACAAATTGCAATAAAGGAAATGTTTCATATAATGTTTCTTGTACAGAGCTGGTAGTACAATATCAGTTCTTCAGGTAGACATATGTTTTTCACGGAGGAATATATTTGTCATGCAATGTTATTCTCACTTCGCTATTCGAATATTTGGTGAAACTTTTTCATCATGACTAAGTCTAGACAAGGCTTCTTAACATAGCTCAAATTCGGAGATATTCTATATATCTTTTTGTAATAAAAGATGTGCCTTTTTTCATTTTCTTCACAAAGTTTATGAAATTTACAATTTTATATCGTTTTGTAATAAAATATATCCATTTAATGCATTTACTTCACTAATTTTACCAAATGTAACAAGTTTGTACCTTTTTATAATAGAATATATTTTTGTGTTTGCTTAAAAAATTATGCCAATTTTAGCTATCTTGCATCATTTTAACTCTAGCCCTAACACAACCGCCGATGGACCGTAAACTCATAGCCTACTGCCCGGTAATTCATGAAACCACAGTCCGGTAAGTCATGAACCCACAGCCTGGTAGAATATGGTCCATGGCCCGGTAACTCATGGATAATAAAGGATTTCGACCTTGTGTGGACTTTCGTAAATTAAATGCATCCACGTTCCGTTCCTGTTCCGCATACACACGATTTCGCACTCGGATTACGCGGACCACATATATTGTCCAAGATCGATCTAGCGAAAGCTTATTTCCAGATCCCAGGAGCGGAAGAAAATATTCAATCCCAAGCCAGCAGTAACAACTTCGTTCAGGCTATACGAGTTTGTCCGAATGCCATTTGGTCTTCGGAATGCTGCCCAAACACTTCAAAGACTAATTGACCAAGTCCTGAGAGGATTATCATTTTTATACGCTTACATTGATGATATCGTCATTGCTAGCCAAAGTACTACCGAACACAAAGACCACTTACATCAAGTCTTTCAGAGACTATCCCAATTTGGCCTAAAAATAAACTTAGATAAGTGCACTTTCGGCACCACTCAAGTTTAATTTCTTGGACACATGATAGACCAACATGGAATTTCACTCTTACCCGAAAAAGTGGAAGCAATTGAAAATTTTCCTGTACCTACTTCCATCCAACATTTAAGAAGATACACCGGACTGATAAAAATTATTATCGCCGCTTCACCCCTAATCTATCAATTATACTTCTGCCTTTGACTAATCTGTTAGAAAAAAAAAGAACATTACTCTACAACAGGATACACTTCACGCCTTCAATACAGCCAAATCAGCATATACAAACTTTACTAAACTCTCACATATCAGAAACGACGAAAATGCATTCATCTTCCTCGCTACGTACGCATCCAACACAGCAACAGGAGCTATAATTGAACAGGAAATCGATTCGATAAGAAAACCTATTTCCTTCTTCTCAGCAAAATTAACCAAGACACAAATAAATTATAGGACCTTTTCTAGAGAATTATTGGCTATATATTTAGCAATTAAACATTTTAGACACATACTCGAAAGTAGAAACAGTGTGATATACACAGATCACAAGCCCCTCCTCACTCATTCCACGAACTGTAGTGCGAACAAATACACCCCTAGAGAAATTAGATATTTAGATTTTATTTCTCAGTACACAACAGACATTCATTAAGGGACAACAGAATATTGTGGCTGATGCACTGTCATGCACAGAACAGCGATTGCCTACAATAAGTCATGATTTAATTTCTGATGAACAGAAATATGACTCTAACAGAAGTATTATCGAATACCTCTTAAAGACTAAAAGAGGTATGAAAGAAATTGAAAGAATTTCCAGTTCCTTTCGGTAATAAAACACTTTATCGTGACACTACAATACATTAACCAACCCTAGACCGTACATCCCACTCACACTGAGGAAACAAATATTCCAAGATTTTCACAATCTTTCACACCCAAGCAAGCGATCCACTGTAAAAATTATAAGTGAACGTTTTGTTTGGCACCAGACATAAGAAATTGGACATCAACATGCCTATGCTAGAAGAACAAAATACAGCGTCATCCCACAAGAAATTCCTCTTCAACTTTTATACATTTGTCTCCACTATATTCTCATTTTCTCCATGTTCCTCCTTTCCTAGTTCTAATGTACATTCAGGATCCTCATTTTTGCATTTTCTTCTGTAGGAAAACATTTAAAGATGCAGTACATTTTCTTTCCTCGCGTTCTGTTTTAGCATTCAATTTATGTTTAGCCGCACCAGTCAGTTTTTGCCGTTTACTCATTGTAACCGATGAAAAAATAGAAAAGGAAACAAATAGGAAAGGAGTATTACTCAACTTATTTATTGTACTAAGATACAATTTAGCACAAGGCAGAAAGTAGTGTTGTAAAAAAAGAATTTTTTAAACTATTCCAAACTTAGCTCGACACATTCGTGACCCATTCACATCTTAATGGCATAGGGATGTGTACTTGTTTAGAAGCAGTGTAACCCGGATATAAGAGAAACCCTGATATAAGAGAAACCCAGATATAAGAGAGATTTTTCTGGTACCAAATTAGAGCCATACTTACCTAAACAAAATAGACCAAACCCGGATATAAGAGACTTCTTCTCCGGTCCCGACAGCTCTCTTATATCCTGGTTACACTGTAAATAAATAATTACAGTGTTACAGGAGTTTATCCTATACAGCCAATGATTGTTTAAATCTTTTCTTAAATTCAATTTTTAAAATTGACTATCCTTTTTTTCATATACTTTTTCTTAGCCCTTTTTATTTCATTAATAATTTAATCCATAGTAATGGTCGTAATAAAAATAACTGAACATTGAAGATTTGTATTAAAAAATCATTAAAATTTCATAAGAAATGTTCACTTCTGATACTTGCATTAAACTTAAACATTAACTTATTCTCCAGAGAACTGACGGACAATTAATTTTTTAACCAGAGTAACTACCTCCTCATTATGTTGCCGGAGTATACTTTTCCCTTTAGTTCTTTTTTTTTTTTAAAAAAAAAAAAACAAACCTTACGGCGTTATGAAAGATGGTAATGAAACTGAAACTAATAAGGACGTAAATATTTAATAACAATTTAATAATTATTTCCATTAGTTCAGCCGGTTATTTAAAAAAATATTCGCGTCTTAAATTAATTTTTAAAACACTAAAAAGCATTTAAAAGTCAATAATATTAAATAATTACACTTCTGACTTAACTTTGTTTTTGTTTTTTAGAGAAATAAATCTTTAATCTTTTATTTTGTGTTTCTGCGACTTAAATGAATCTCTTTCCCCCAGACATGCTTGGGGATGGGAATCTACAGTTTTGAGTTGAAATGAAGATTCAACAGTTGGTCCTAAATGAATATTTAAAATACAAAAACGTAATATTTGAAAATTTTACATTTAAATAATCTTAACTTACCTTTAACTTTTTTATATTACAAACTTAAGATTCTTAGTTTGTAAAAACTTAAAAAGTTAATCTTCTTGTAATATGCACTAGATTTGATTTTTCTGAAAATGTTTAGTTTAAAAATTTTTTTATTCATAAAAAAAGTAAGTTTTTTACTTATTTGCTTATCTTCAAGATACACAATCCCAAAATTTTCAGTTTATTTTTTAAGGAATGCCCTAGCAGCTAGAGCCACCCTCGTACGCACTTTTGTTGATCTAATTTTTTCGGGAAATTCTGAAATAATGCTTGATTTATTTTCAAAAATAAAGAAAAACATTCGTACTAAGTAAAGTAAACCAGAAAAATATACGCGATTTAAAGTTTGTTTACATTTCGAAAGTTTTTGCTAAACTTGAAACTTTTAAAGCTCAAAAACTGTATAAATATCACGCTCTTTAGAGATTTCAATAGATTTTCAATAAAATAAATCGCCATTTTAGAATTATTATGTGAAAATAGCAACATTCTACAATACATTAAATTTTTTACAGTAGACTCTAAAAAATTTAAAATAGAATTTAATGCAAAATAGCCCCTTCCTAATTTTTAAATTTAAATTTTGTTCTAAAATTTTTCAATTATGAAAATAATAATAATGAAATGAGTTGACAAGACTGGTATCCCTTATTGTTAAGGCTTAACAAGGATTTATTTACCGAAACATTCCCTGACTAAAAAATTCGTCAACTTAAAAATGCTAGTAAGGGAGGTAATTAGCATAACAAAAAACGTCAAGGGCAGATAAGTATAGTACATTCTCCCCTCTTTTTTATTTATTTATTTACAGTTCTTGGTATCACTTTGGCTTACGAATTTCCCATTGGGATCGTCTGGGTATCTCAGGATTTCTTGATATTATTTGCATGAAGGAGAGTAGCCTTTAGATCACTTGGAGAAGAAGTTGTAATCTCTAGGTTAATGATAGTTTGTAAATCGTTACTATATATACTTCAAGTTTTTCATCAGAATTAATAATTGTTTTTTTTAGTGGATGTAGTAGAGAATTATCTTTCTCGAGGTTATCATCTACGGCTTCCCCACTTTGTAACGAATTCCTTGCTGTAGTGTAACGTAAACCGGTGATTAATGCATTCTCTAACGCAGTCGTCACGGTTTTGTGCAGTATCTAAAGATTTAAAGTTACATTCTTTCGCTAGTAACTGTAGTCTTTGTTTTGTACGTATCCGTCAATATTTGTCCGCAAGTGGCAAGTTAAAAATGCATTATCATTTACTAAAATAAATTATAATCCTTATTTTGATTCAATGATTTTGCTCTTAAATCTAATCAGTATCCCGTGATATATATCGGAAATTTCAATTTACTAAACAAAAACATTAAATATTAATATTAATGCAATATTTTCAAATTTAATGGACAATAAGAGAAAAAAAATATAAATTATAATCTAACAAAAACACTTGAAAAAAAATGCAATATTTATTTATTTTTTTTCTATATCTAATTTTCCGCCCCAAAGACCTATGGTTTGGGAAAGAGCTCGTGGAAGTTCTGTTAAATTAAATTATATTGATAAAAAATAAGTTGAGTAAAATTAGGCTGCTTGATGAAATTAACAATTTCCTCTCATATTAAATTTTAGTATTCAACAAACATCGAATAAGGACAACATGAGAAACAACAGTTTTTGCACAACAATGATGAATAAAATATTTATATATCAAAGAAGTACTGGAGTAAAAAAGGTAGTTTTAAAAAGTTCAAATGTCCTTATATGTTTAGAATTTAGATGAAAAGTTATCAAAGTTCTTGTTTGATAGATTATAATTTGTTGAATGGTCTGTACAATAATGAGAAAGTGAGTTTTGGTATTATAGTAATTTAAGAAAACATAAACAGTTCAAGTTTGTATTTGAAATAGAGGAATATTGTTTCACAGTTTACGACTTACTTTAAGGTTTACGGAATTGTCGCTCTTTGATTTGCTTTCACTGGTTCGAAGAAAATATTCTGTAGTTGAAATAAGTGGTTCTTAAGCTGTTTGTGTTGCAATAATTAACGTTGAGCTTTAAAGTGTATAAAAAAAATTCGTGTAATTTAAGCTGAATGTGGAAAACTTGAGTTGATTGTTCGTCATAAAATATTGCTGTGTGAATGAGTGTTCTCTCAGACTGGAATCATGTTAAAGAACTTTAACGTAAAGCCTGGAACTGTCACGAGTTCAAAGGATTCCGATCGGCACACTGTTGAATTGAAAAGACGTTTCATATTTTATTGCTAACTTTGGTCACGTGATAGGCTCACAGAAGCTTGAGAGATTTGGGCGGAATTATCTTTTTGGTCAGATCAAGAACTAGGTCGATCTTATTAAATATTAGGTGACCAATTAGAAGTTGAGATTTTCTGAAAATATACATTAAGCTCTGTGATCCGCTTTTTGTACGAAAATTGATATTGATATTTGGGCATGATTTAAATATTAAGTGACCAATCAGAAGTTGAGGTTTTCTGAAAATATTTATTAAGCTGAATAAGCTCTGTGGTCTACTTTTTGTACGAAAATTGATATTGATAAAAAAGGTGGTGGCGGGATGCTAAAAGCTCAACTTAAAAAAAAAGACCAATTTTATTTCTCCATAATTATAATCTTAAAAAAGATTATAATTATGGAGAAATATCTTATTTCTCCATAATTATAATCTGCCAAAATCTCTCAAGCTTCTGTGAGCCTATCACGTGACCAATTTTATTTCTCCATAATTATAATCTTAAAAAAGATTATAATTATGGAGAAATATCTTATTTCTCCATAATTATAATCTTTTTTAAGATTATAATTATGGAGAAATAAAATTGGTTTTAAGACTTCAAAGAAAATGATGACTTTTCTTTATTTCTTCAAGCAACTTTAGTCTGAATGAAAAATCATTCGTAATTTTTTAAAAATATATTAATTAAAAGTTCGGAAAATATGCTATCCTACATTCTGAAGTTTTAATCGTACATTTTCAGATACATTAAATAAATCTGTATTTAATTACAAATATTTCATAATTCATCTTAGGTAGAAGGGTTCGAAGACTTTCAAAATTCACTGTGAAATTTTTAAGTGAATAAATGTAGGTAAATTGCATCAGAGGAAATTTGTTTTTGGATCAGCCCAAAGAAAAAAGGCATTGTTTTTAAAATTCCACTAGAAAAAAAAAAAAAAAAAAAAAGGTATAAAAATTCTTTTTTGAGTTTTTTAAAAACAAAATTAAAATTTTCAAATAACTTTTTCAGGGTGTTCACATCATAAATTTAATTCTCTTTTATTTGTGGTCTTCTTGTTTTTGATCTTTCCAGAAAAAAACCACAATCACAATCGCCAATTTTTACATAATTATTGGGATTATTTTATTTAAATGACCAAACATTTGAAACGTTCCTGTTAAATGATAAAAAATATTTTCTCAAGGTTTTTTTTAAATCAAAGAAGCTATTTATTATAAAATTAATTTATTAATGAATAAAATACCAAAAGTTTCATTAAAACTTTAACATTTTTACAACTGATTATGAAATCATTGAAAAACCCATCTTCGGACATTTTATTTTTGTTAAAAATAATTTAAAAACGATCCCAAAATTATTTAGGTCAATTATCACAATACAAGTATATGGCAGGAGGTGGGCAATATATATATATATATATATATATATATATATATATATATATATATATATATATATATATATATATATATATATATATATATATATATTGGTTGTACAAAAAAATTTAATAATATAGTGTGGGGATGTAGTCTCTGCAAGAGGTCGCTCACAGCAGGGCCAGATCAAAATCCTGGCATCTAAGCATCTCGAGCTTATTAAAAGCTGAGATTGCCAACAGGTCAGCATGTCATGTGTTTGCGATCTTCCAAACAAAAAAGAATGAATGTGAAAAAAAAAAATTAAATTAAAAAAACAAAATATTAGATTTCTTTTTTGAAACACCATAACATAAAAATGAATGATCGTGTCTTCAATTTTTTTATCTGTAAAATGCCGCCCCCAAATATTGCCACCAGGCCCCCCCCGCCCGCTCCACCACCACTGGTCTATGGTCATTTCTCCCATGTCAATTTTTTCAAACTCACAGAATCTGGAGCCCACTCATAACTTTTGTATGTATATAAATATATATATATATATATATATACATATATATATTGCATATACTCTATTACCATTTTTTTTACTTTTGTTTGCTTGCAAGAAACTTTATCCTCTCTGTGCATTCGGTCTTTTTTTCTCTCTCTTGAGCACACCGCTGAACAATTTTTTCACGCTACTACTATCTTTGCATTTAAAATGTATCACTGTAAACATTTTTCTTTCTGAAGGAAAAAAAAGTTCAATATTTATTTCAATTTACTAAAGGTTTTCCACAAATATCTGAAAAGATAACGTTTATTTATGTACAGTAGCATGTGAGATATCATCAAGATCATAGATCAACAACAGTAGTTTTCTATTGCTAACATTGACTCTCAAAAGTGCACAAAAAATTTTAAAATAATTAACTTAAAATTAAATAAATACATGACATCTGCAGTGCAATAATCAAGCTTTATATTTAAAATAAATTATCCTAATATAATTGATTGATTCAGAATATAACTTTTTATTTTATAATGCTTTTATGAAACTTGATAGAATTAGTACTTTTATTTTCTATGCTACTTTAGAAGTATAAAAAATAAATTAATTGAAAACTAATTGGATTTACCCTATTTTGCATAAAGTCAAATCACTGTAAATGAGTCTATCAATTGGCAAAAGAGGAAATACTTCTACATAACAGACACTGATAGGATCTCTAACACTGTTGGACGAACTGGATTTTGTGGAAATGTGGATTTGTCGTTTTGTGCTCCAGGCAAGGGCCAAGGACTTAGAAAGATCTCCATCAGGGTGCATTTCAAATAATTAGAGGATTTAAGATTTTCAGAAATTTTGAATGTTATAAAAAAACTGCAACCAAAAAAAGAAAAAAAATCTGTTTATCACAGAGAGGATAAAGTTTCTTGTGAGCAAACAAAAGTTTTCAAAATTATTCCAATTACACTGAAATCCACTTAGGCATCTGGTTAAAGTGAAGCCCAAGGGATGATGTGATGAGAGTGTGATTTTGAACAAAGACCACCACAAGACACATGCATCGTCCACCCCTATCAACAAGTGACATAGATAATAATTTTATGGTTACAAGTAGGTAAAAAAAAGGTAAAAAAATGATTCTATGTCACTTGTTGATAGACGATGCATGTGTTGCTAAAGGAACAAGATTTTCTCAGGCTGGAAAATTTTATGTGAAGTGGGAAAAAGAGGAAGACAAACAAATGTGATAATTAGGAAAAAAAGAAAATGCAGATAATAATTTTGTGATTATATTAAAAGTAACATCTGTTTTGTGTCAGGTGTCCATGAATCGGGTTGGGTGGAACCCCTATTCCCTGGATGGCAGCAGTATGAGGAGCTGATATGATGAATTGGGAGGAAAATGAATACACCCACTGAAAAGTATTGGTGTGAGGTATGAGCAACAGAAGAGGGGGGAAAACAAAATGGTGGATCGACATGTTGCTAACTATCACTTCTGCAATCGGAGCCTACTATATCTGGACATGCAAATTGCTTCCCAGGGTGCTGTCAGCAGAGAGTTCTGATTTGTAAACCAAATCATAAACATATCCATGTTAAACTTAACCCTAAACCTAAACCTTATGCTAACCATAACACTAAAACCAAACCTAACACTAAACCAAACCTAAAACAAAAACTAACCCTAACACTAAACCTAACCTTAAGCCTAACTCTAACATTAATCCTAAACATAGATCTAACCCATAACCCTAACCCTAATAGTAACACTAGCCATAAAACTAATTCTGCCTAACATGACACTACCCTGAAATTAACTCTAAACCTAACGTGAACAATCGCACTAAACTTAAACTTAAACTTAAACATAACATATCACTATCCCTAACACAAATACTAACCACAACTCTAATCTTAAACACAACACCTAACCCTAACCTTAACACTAAAATTAACCATAACCATAAGCATAACCCGAATGCCAAACAGTAAGCCTAACCCTGACACTTAAACCTAAACTTAATCCTAACAGTAAACTTAACACTAAATCTGACTAAATCTAATCCTAAACCTGTCCATAACACTAACCCTGATACCTAATTATAATATTAATCCTAAAGATAAACCTAACCACTAACCCTGACCCTAAACATAACCCTAATACTAAATTTGCATACATCTAAACTACACTAACCATAACACTAATCCTAACAGTAAACCTAAACCTAATTCTAACACATACCCTAACACTAAACCTAACCCTAACAATTAAATGTAAACCTAAACTAAACACTGTTTAAAACTAACCCTACCCTAAACCTAATACTAACTATAACACTAACCCTAAAACTAAACTTTAACCCTAACCCTAACATCAATCCTAAATATAAAAGTAACCGTAACTCTAATCCTAAATCCACAAGAACTAACCCTAAACCTAAATGTAATCCTAACCCTAACACTGAACGTAAAACTTTTTGTAATAAAATGTATTGCTTTTAGCATTTTCTTCACAAAATTTAACAAATTCATTCATTTTATATCTTTTGTAAAAGAATATATCTATTCAATGACTTTTCTTCAGTAATTTTAACAATTTAATCAATTTTGTATCTTTTTGTAATAAAATATACAGCTTTTTGCCTTTCTTCACTAATGTTAGCTAGTTTTACAATTTTGTATCTTTTTGTAATGAAATATATAATTTTTGCATTTTTCACAGATTTGATAGAATTTAGTAATTTTGTAGACTTATAATAAAATATATACATTTAATACATATTTTTCACTAATTTTAGCAATTTTAGCCATTCTGCATTTTTTTGTGATGAAAGATATCCATTTTTCATTTTCTTCACAAAGTTTATGAAATTCATTTATTTTGTATCATATGTAATAGTATATATCCATTTAATGCTTTTCTTCATTAATTTTAACTATTTTAGCAATTTTGTATCTTTTGTAATAAAATATATCCTCTTTTCTTTTCCTTCACAGATTTTACAAAATTATGCAATTTTGTAATGAAATATGTACATTTAATGTATCTTCTTCACTTATTTCAAGAAATTGTGCATTTTTTAACATAAAATATATTATTTCATTTGCTTCACAAACTTTACCAATTTTAGACATTTTACCTGATTTAATCTTAACCCTAACACTAACACATATCCAAACACTAACAGTAGAACTAACTTTGCCTAACTATAACACTACCCTAACTGCAACACTAACCCTAACACTAACATTGACTGCTAACCCTAACATTCATTCTGAACATAAACATAAACCCTAACCCTAATCCTAAAACTAAACCTAATTTATCATAATCCTAAACATAAACATAACCCTAATCCTAAACACAACTCTAACCTTAATCCTAAACATAACCCTAATTTTAGCAAATTTACCAGTTTTGTATTTTTTCTAATAAAATATATTAATTTTTGCATTTTTTTAGATTTGTCAGAATTGAGCAATTTTGTAATAAATATAAATTGAATGCTTTATCATTTAACCAAATTGAGCAATTTTGCATATTTTTATCATAAGACAAATTGATTTTTGCATTTGCTTAAAGTTTACAAAGTTTAGTCATTTTTCATCTTTTTGTAATAAAAGATAATCCTTTTCAATTAACAAAGTTTAAAAATTTTAGACATTTCCTATAATTTTGTAATAAAAATAACTATTTAATGCATTTTATTCACTAATTTTACCAAATCCAGCAATTTTGTATCTATTTGTAGTAAAATATATTGCTTTTTGTGTTTTCTTTATAAAGTTTACCAATTTTAGCCATTTTGCAACATTTTCACCAATGCCTAACACTAAACCTAAACCTAAACCTCTGCCTAATCCTAACCTTAACCTCAACCTAACCATAACAGTAAACACTATAACACCAACCCTAACCCTAATCAATTTATCCTAAACAACCCTAAACCTAACACTAAAACTTAAGCATGATTCTAGCCCTAAACCAAACTCAAAACATTAATGCTAACCATAATCCTAACCCTGATCCTAACACTAAACCAAAATCTTTTTGGTTTAGTGTTACATTGCTTTTTGCATTTTATTCACAAATTTATTTGTAAAAGAATATATCCATTTAATGCATTTTCTTCATGGGTTTTCCATGATTTTCGCTATCTTTTTGAAATAAAATAAAATAAAATAATGGAATATATCCATTTTTATCTTTTCTTCACTAATTTTAGCAAATTTACCCATTTTGTATCTTTTTGAAATAAAATCTATCTTTTTTGCATCATTTCACAGATTTAAGAAATAATAGGGATTTGGTAAAATTTTGTCATAATATATATATATATATATATATATATATATATTTTACAAATTGAACAGTTTTGCATATTTTTATCACAAAATATAAATCTTTTTGCATTTGCACCACAAGGGTTTCCAATTTCAGCCATTTTGTATATTTTTGTAATAAAATTTTTGCATTTTCTTCACCAAATTTACAAATTTTAACAATTTTCTATCTTTTTTAATAAAATATATCCATTTAATTCATTTTCAACACTAACTTTACTAAATTCAGCAATTTTGTATACTTTTCCTAATAAAATATATTGATTTTGTGTTTTCTTCACAGTTGGACAATTTTAGCCATTTTGCAACTTTTTTTTAATAAAAGATTTTACTTTTTGCATATTCTACACAAAGCTAACTAAATTCTTTGATTTTGTAACATTTTAAACCCTAATCCAGAATTTGACTGCCCTAACCCAACATTAACCCTAACCCTAACACTAAGCCTAATGTTAACCCTAACAAGTAAGTCTAACCCTAACCTAACTTGAACTCTGTATAAATCTAACCCTACCATGACCCTCTCACTAACTGTAGCACTAACAATAACATTAAACCTAACCCTAAACCTAAATATTTTTGCAAGAAAATATAGTGCTTTTTGTATTTTCTTCACAAATTTACAGAATTCATTAATTTAATATCATTTGTAATAGAATATATCCTTTCCTTCATTAATTTCAACAATTTTAGCAATTTTTTTCTATTTGTAATAAAATATGTCGTTTTTTGTATTTTCTTCACTAATTTTAGCAAATTTAGCAATTTTGTATATTTTTGTAATAAAAGATATCCTTTTTTACATTATTTTTCACAGATCTGACGAAATTAAGCAATGTTGTATCATTTTGTAGTAAAATATATACATGTAATACATTTTCTTAAAAAATTTCATAAAATTGAGCTGTTTCACTTCTTTTTATCATAAAATATATTGTTTTTCACATTTGCTTCACAATGTTTAACAATTTTAGCAATTTCTATTTTCATTTAGATCATTTGTAAAAGAATATATCTGTTTAATGTCTTTTCTTCATTAATTTTAATAATTTTAGCAATTTTGTATTTTTTGTAATAAAATATATCCTTTTTGCATCTTTTTACAGATTTAAAAAACATGAAGCAATTTTGTAAGAAATGATATCCTTTTAATGCATTTTCTTCTTTTATTTTAACAAATTTGCCATTTTGTATCTTTTTTAATGAAAGATATCCTTATTTGAATTTTATTCACAAAGTTTAACAAAATTCATTCATTTTGTATCATTTGTAATAGGATGTATCCATTTAATACTTTTCTTCACTAATTTGAACAATTTCTATAATAAAATATATCATAAAATATATTGCTTTTTTGCATTTGCTTCACAAAGTTTACCAATTTTTACCATTAGTAACTCTGTGTAAATCTAATACTACCCTAATTGTAACACTAAAATAATATCAGCCTAACCCTAAACCCAATCCTAACGCTAAATGTAACACTAGCCTTAACACTAACACTACCGCCAACACTAACCCCAAACCTAACCTTAGCCCAAACGCTAGCCATAACCCTAACACTAAACACTACCATAATCCTATCCCCAACTCCTAAACTGTTGTGGCGTGCTCCCTCTAATGAGGCTATAGTGGACTCTTCCACTTACTATAAAGTAATAGGAAAGTAAGCCTCAGAGGAACTGTAATATAGACTATTCTACCGAGGCTGTGACTGTTCGCAGCTCCTGTCGAACTCTTTGTTTTGGCCAGAGAGGAACCCGAACGAGGTTGTGCCGACAGGCACAGTCTTGTCCGGGGAGGTAGACAGACCCGAACCCGTTTATGCGGCTTCTAAGGGGATTTTTTGGCCGGGCCTAAGGGCTCGGATGACCCACGTTAAACTCGGCCTTGTACCACATGTACCCTGGGGGGGTCTGTTAAATATATCAGTAATATAGACTGAACGCTGGTCAACTGATACACACTTCCAAGTCGTGTAACCACACTTTTGTTGTATTTACTGTTCAATACACTATTTATCTGCAACTTCTTGTTTTGTTATTTCTTAATCAATTACTTGGCCACAACATTTTGGCGACGAAGGATTCAAAGAAACGAACTTCATCTTAAAACATAAAAAAAAACTTGTTGCACAACATCTTGGCAATGAAGGACTTGAAGAAACCGTCTTCACGTTAAATTATAAAATAAATTCTCCAGTGCCTAACACTGGTGAAGAAAGAAACTCTACGGCAAAAAGGATTTCCAGTTTTAATTACTACACTGTCAGTGAAAAAAAAAAAGAAATTCCGTAAAACAATAGGATTTCTACAAGTTCAATTCAGTGGTTGGGAAGAAGGTTGGTGAACCATGTTATTTTTTTCTATTCCAACAAGTCAGTAAATGAACTGGATAGGTCAAGCAGGCTTATTGTTTTCATATTAGTAAAAATTTGCCACCTTTCTCGCTTGTAAATTTTTCTGAAAAAGAATTGTTCAAACAGACTTAGTTGGGTGAAATGAAAACAAAACAAAACATTTTCCCTTCATTTCTTAATTTTTCGTACCATCGCAGTAAAATGGACGAATTTAAAAGTGCAATGCTAGAGATATTAAAACACCAACAGGAACAACAGCTGCTGTTGGAAAACAAATTTCGAGAAAGACAAGAGAATTTCCAACGAGAACAAGCGGAACTGCGTTTGCAAAATGAATAAATAAAAAACTGCACCTAGAAATTCCGGTTAGACAACAGAAGTTTGAGGAATTGCTCCTTAAAATACAGAATGAGCAAAGACACTTATCCAACAAAAGACAAAATGAGGATAGCGAAAACGCGTTCTCTCCAAATGTTATATGGAGTGCTATTGAAAACTTCACGTACGCACTTGAAAATGAAATTACATTCGCTTCGAATTTTAAACGTTACGAGGACGTATACAATACGGATTGTTCAAATTGGGCTGATGATAAAAAGGTTCGTCTACTCTTCAGGAAATTAGGCACAGCAGAATATACTAAGTTTGTTAACTATATTTTGCCTAAGAAAACCAGAGATTTGAAATTTAAAGAGGCTGTTCAATCATCAATAGAACACTTCAGTCCAAAAACGTCACTGTTTCACAAGCGTTGGAAATGCATGAACGTCACCCGCAAGGAAGACGAAGATTATACTACTTTCGAGAATGTAGTCAATTAACACTGTGATGATTTTTAAATTGGCAGAGCGCCAATAATTTTAAATGCTTGATTTTCGTCCAGGGTTTGATTTCAGCGAAAGACGCTGAAATACGTCATAGGGTGCTCAACAAACTTGAAAACTAGTCCAACGTTACTTTACAGCGAATTGCCGAAGATTGCCAACATTTTGTGAGCGTCAGAGAGGATTCGAAAAACATCGAACAGAGTGGCATGGCTCATATTAAAAAATACGCCAAAGAAAATTTAAAATGGGCCAACTAAAAAATATTGAAGTTACTTTGCCGTCAAGACCATGTTTCCGGTGTGGTCAATTACATTGGTATAGAGATTGTCCTTTAAAAGATTTTAATTTGGGACACAAACGTTCTCACTGCAGGATTAAGAGCAAGACAAAGAAAAGTTTTGTAAAAATTACCAAGTCTGATGAACCAGAATGTAGTAACATCAGAAAATATATTGAAGTACAAATATGTAACAAAAGTCTACGGCTACAGCTTGATTCGGGTTCAGACTTATCCATAATTAATTATCAAACATGAAAGAAATTGGGTAAGTCGACTTTAAGGACGAACCGAAGAGCTAAAGGAGTAACTGGCGACACTATTAAGTTTATGGGCAAGCTTTTAGCGAACGTGTCATTCAAAAGTAAAACGTTAAAACTTAAGGCGTATATTATGAGAAATACGAGTAATCTGTTCGAGACTGATTGGTTAGAAGAGTTTCAAATTTGGGATATGCCTATTATTATGTCAAAAAGTCGAAAATGTGACTGACGAAGCAGAAAAGTTGAAAGGTGAACTTAAAAAAAATTCCTGACGTTTTCAGTGGATGACTAGGAAAATGCACAAAAATGTCTGCTAAGTTTGAGTTAAAGCCAGACGTAAATCCAGTTTTTAAGAAAAAACGTAACGTTTCATTTGCCTCGTTAAATCAAATTGACGAAGAATTGACCTGACTTGAGGAAATGGGAGTCTGGTAAAGGTTGAATATAGCGAATGGGCATCTCCCACAGTTTATATTAAAAAGAAGAGCAAAGAAATCCGTGTATGTGCTGATTTCTCTACAGGTATCACGATTATCCTCTTCCAAGTCCAGAGGAGATATTCGCTTAGCTCAGTGGAGGAAAGTTTTTCTCTAAGATTAACTTAAGTGATGCTTATCTACAAATACTCGTGGAATAGGAATGCTCGGAGCTGCTTTGTATAAACACCCACAAGGGTTTATGCAAATTTTTAAGACTTCCGTTCGGGGTTAAGGGCGCTCCTTCCATTTTTCAACATGTCATGGACACGATGTTAAATGGTCTGAATTTTGCGGTGACGTCCTAATGAAAATTGAGAGCATCGAGGAACACAAATCATACGTTTGGTAGGTGTTCAGGAGGATCCAGGATTACGGATTCAAACTAAAGGATGTGAAGTGTGAGTTCTTCCTAGAGAAAATCAAGTACTTG
Organism: Acanthosepion lycidas; assembly: GCA_963932145.1. Classification (NCBI taxonomy): domain Eukaryota; kingdom Metazoa; phylum Mollusca; class Cephalopoda; order Sepiida; family Sepiidae; genus Acanthosepion; species Acanthosepion lycidas. Next base: position 64,811,117 of record OZ010592.1, on the reverse strand, counting down.
GGGCAAATAACTGACAAAGACGGAAGACATCTCGACCCAGATAGGGCAACGGCAATAAAGAATATGCCAGCACCAGAAAATGAGTCGGCTCTTCAAAGTTTTTTAGGTCTTGCCAATTATTATAACGTTTTAGTTCCAAGAATGCAGTTTGAGGGCTACACTTAATGAATTATTGAGAAGAGACAAAGAATGGGAATGGACAACCGAATGCCATGAAGCATTTGAGAAAATAAAGGAGATCCTTACATCAGATCTGTTCCTGACTCACTACGATCCAAACCTTGACATCATTGTAGTCAGCGATGCTAGCTCTTACGATATCGGGGCGTGCATTTTACATAAGCTAAAGGATGGATCGGTAAAGCCAATTGCCCATGCATCTAGGGTGCTATTACCAGCTGAATGGGGTTACTCGCAAATAGAAAAGGAAGCTTGAGGAATCATTTTTGCGGATCAAAAAAGTGTCAAAAAAGTGTCAACACATACGGCTAATAGACTGCAAAGATGGAGAATCATTCTCCTCAATTATAATTACAAAATGAAGTTTCTCCCATCTGTCATGCAGACGGGCTATCGAGATTGATACCTAAATATGCTGAATCCTTGGAAGACACAATCATTGCTGCCATAAGAACAGAAGTCGATGTAAAAAGCACCTTGTGCAATACGGTCAGAGAGCTTCCAATTACAATCAATGAAATAATAGACAAAGTGGCCGAGGATTACTTCATAAAGGAAATAAAGGACGAATTAAAAAAACAAAGATCAGAGTATTTCAGAAGTCTATTCACTCTGTAACGACATATTAATGTACGGAGACAGAGTAGTAATCCCATCTACACTTAGTGAATAGAGCACTAAAGGAATTGCATGTTGGCCATCTGGGAACTTCAAGGATGAAGAGTCTGAAGAGGAGTTTACTGGACCAATATGGACAGGGATATTGAAAACATGGTAAGATCGTGCAAAGGATGTGCCTTGGCTTCTAAAGCACACCTGATAAAATTCAATCCCTGGCCTAAAACCGACGGTCCGTGGTCGCGGAAACATATTGATTTTGCTGGACCATTTGATGGTTTTCACTACCTCGTAGTAATTGACAGTCATTTCAAGTGGTCAGAAGAATTGAAATGCAAGAAGCCAATCGCAGATGCGACAGTCAAGTTTTTACACGAGCTATTTGCCCGTTTCGGAGTCGTTGACTGTATTGTAACGGACAATGGCACACAATTTACATCGTGTGAATTTAAGGAGTTTTGTCAGTCATTATTGATTGAACATGTTACCACGGCGCCATATCATCCAAGAAGTAATGGACAGGCAGAGCGTTTTGTAGATACTTTTAAGAGAACACTGAGGAAGGCGAGAGGTACTCCCGTCGATACGGCTATACAACAGTTTTTGCATGTCTATCGGGTAACTCCTAATAGTAATGCGCCATCTGGCAAGACGCCAACGGAGGTCATGTTTGCCAGGAAAATAAAATCGGTACTTGACAAATTTCTTCTGAATGATACAAAAGCGGGTAATAAGGATAAAGTGCTTAAAAAGCGCTTTAAGATCGGCGAAAAGGTTTATTTTCGTGTATTTGGGAATAACAAAGCTCACTGGGAGATAGGGATAATTGACAAAGAAATTGGTAACGCGATGTACATGGTTCAGGGACCGACATTTATGCATAAAAGTCATGTTAACCAAATCAGAAGAAGGCATGAAAGCATAATCGACAGGGATCCCACAGAAGATGACACCATGGACGTCATTTTTGACACATTCGAGGTTCCAGTACTGCAATCGGTACCAGGGCTCAGAAGATCCGTGAACTTCCTTTTTTGGAAGTTAACCTGAAAAGGAAAAGATATTGAACATCTTTCATTCCATACCATTACTACAGAAAAGGAAAAGAATGAGAAAAAAAGCTTCTCCACACTTATGAACTTTTGAATTACCAGAAAAACACAATATTTACCATCCATTTTTTTTCATTATTTTGGTATAATGAATAGAAACTATTGTAACATGTGAAATGTGTGTTGAAGTCTAAAAAAAAAAGAGAAAAAAAATTGACATAATTCCTACATATAGCTTTTTTCAAAGTGGTTGTTGCTGATTTTTTTCTTTTCTTTTTTTTTTTGGTTGAATAAAGTATGGTGTGGTAATAAAAAAAAAGAAAGAAAAAAGACTCCATGTGGAGTCAGACCAAAAAGGGGATGTTGTGGAGTTCTCTCGTTAATGAGGCTATTGTGGACTCTTCCACTTAATATAAAGTAGTAGGAAAGTAATCATTGGAGGAACAGTGATATGGACTGAATACTGGTCAACCAACACACACACCCAATTCATGTAACCTCTTCTGTTGTATTTACTGTTCAATACAATATTTATCTACAACCCCTTGTTTTGTTATTTCTTAACCATTACTTGATCACAACATAAACCTAAACTTAACTCTAAACATAATACTGACCCTAATGCTAACCCAAAACCTAAGACTAACACTAACCTGAAAATTAACTAAACCCTCACCATAAATTAACCCTAACCCTAACCCTAACACTAACCCTAACCACAAAGCTAACCATAATGCTATCCCTAGCCCTAAACCTAACTATGAACCTAACACTAAACCCAACCGTAAATCTAACCCTAACTGAAATATAAAATTAACTCTAGGCCTAACCCTAAATACAACACAAATACTTTCCCTAACCACTAAACCTAAACTTAAACACTAAACCAATGGCTAAACCTAACAATGACCCTAACTCTACACTTAACCCTAACTCTAACATTTAAACCTGATGCTAAGCCTAACACTAACCTGAAGCATAAACCTAAAATTAACCTTAAACTTAACACTAATACTAAACCTGATGCAAACACTAATGTTAACCTTACCCTAAACCTAACCCTAAGCCTAACATTAACAATATACTTAGCCATAGCACTAACACTAAAAATAAACCATAACCTAACACAAAACCTAACCCTAAGCATAAACCTTAACCTAACATTAACCCTAACCCTAACACTACCCTTAAACCTACCCTAAGCCTAACCGTAAACCAAACCCTAATTCTACCTAAACCTAACCCTATACTAATTCTAACTGTAACACTAAGCATAACACAAACAACCCTAACCATAATATTAATCCTAAAAATAAACCTAACCCCTAACCCTAATCCTAAGACTAACCCTAACCACTAAATGTAACACTAACCCTAACTGTAAACCTAACACTAAACCTAATACTTAAGTCTAACCTTAATCTTACCACTAACCCTAATCTTAACTCTGGCTTAACCTGATCCTATCCCTAACACTAATCCTAACACTAACCCTATCATTAATCCTATACAGAACCTAACTTCTAACACTAACCCTAACCATAGCATTTTTGCATCTTTTAAAAAAAGGATATATTGATTTTTGGTATTTGCTTCATAAAAGTTTACCAATTTTTGCCATTTTGTATGTTTTAATCATGAACATATCCTTAACTCTAACTCAAACAGCAACACTAACTCTAACTAACCCTAACCCTAACACTAAAGCTAACCCTAACCATAACCTTAATCCTAAAACTAACACTAACCCCTAATCATGACACTAATATTAATCCTAAAAATGAACCTAACCAATAACCCTAAACCTAGCCATAATCCTAAAACTAACCCTAACACTAACCCTAAACCTAGCCCTAAAACTAACACTAAATATAAACCTAACCATAACCCCAACCCCTAACTTTACACTAACCTTAACACTAACTTTAGCCCTAAACCTAATCCTAATCCTAACACTAACCCTAACCCTAAACCTAACACATAACACTAACTCTTAGCCTAACCCTATCCTTAGAACTACCTAAAACTAACCATGCTCTATTTAACCCTAACCATAACCATGACACTAACCCTAAAAATAGCTATAACCCCTAAAACTATCACTAATCCTGAACTCTAACCCTAATCATAAATCTAAGCGAAACCTAACCCTAAACCTAACCTTAAATCTTAACCATAAATTTAACCCTATTCCTAGAACTTAACACTACACTAAGCCTTACTCTAAACCTAACCCTAACTTGGCCTAAACATAATCCTAAACTAACTCTAACCATAACTCTAATGTTAACACTAACCATTAAACCTAAAATTAATACAAACATAAGACAAATGCTTAAACCTAAACCTAAAACTAGCACCAAAGCATAAGCCTAAAACTAAGCCTAACCCAAACCTAAACCTAACCCTAATACTAAACCTAAGACTAACTCTAATCATAAACTCAAACTAACCCAGCAATAAAGCTAACCCTAACTGAAACATAACACTAAACCTAACACAAATACTAAACCTAACATTAATTCTAACCCTAAACCAATGTATAAACTAATTATATGAGTAATCCTAACCCAAACCCCTAACCCTAACACTAACCACTAAACATAACACTAACCCTAAACTTAACCCTAAAATTAAGTCTAACACTAAACATCTATAACCCTAAAATTAACAATAAACACTAAACCTAGCCCAAACAATCACCTTAATCCTAAGCCTTACTCTAACCCTAACAATAGCCATAAACCTAAAACTAAAATAAAACCTAACACTAAACCTAACACTAAACCTAACCACAAAACTAACACTAACCCTAACCTTAAACCTCACACTAAGCCAAAGCCTAAACCTAACTCTAAAATTAACCTTAAACCTAACACTAAAATCTAACCCTAACACTAACTCTAACACTAAGCATAAACTCATCCCTAAACCTAAACCTAACCCTATCCCTAAACTAACCCTACTGATAAACTTAACACTAACCTAGCCATAACAATAGCAATAAACATAAAACCAAACCTAAAACTAAACTGAAACTAACACTAATCCGACACTAACCCTAATACTATACATGAAGATAACTCTAAACTTCATCTTAACACTAACCCTAACACTTAAACCTGCCCTAAGCCTAAATATAAACCTAAAGCTAACTCTGCTTAAAAGTAACAATGCACTGAATCCAACTCTAACTCTATTAGAGTAGGTGTGAATTGTATGTCAGGTTTAAACCTGACATACAATTCACACCTACTCTAATACTAAAACTAAAATTAACTCCTAACTATAACCCGAACACTAACCTAACAATAAAGCTAAATCTAAAACTCACCCTAATGCTAAAACTAACCTTAACAAAACCTAACCCAACATAATCCTAAAATTAAAACATAACTAACCTTAAAACTATCCCTAACACTCTCCCCAAACCTAAAACTAAACCCAACACTAAACCAAACCTTACACCTGTCCCTAGTGTTCACTAAACCTAAGCCAACCCTAATCCAAATCCAACCACCAGCAAGTAAACTTTAAACTAAAGTTAACACCATACTAAAACTTATCCACAACACTAATCCTAACCCAAAACCTAACATGAAGCATAACACTAACCCTAAAACTTAAACTAACTGTAACTCTAAACTGAACCCTATCCCTAAATCTTAACCCTAACCTAAGACTTAACCTAGATCTAACCCTAAATCAGCCTAAACCTAACTTTACACTAACCCTAACACTGACCATATTGCTAACCCTAACCACTAATCTAACATTAATATTAAACATAAACCGAATACCTAAAGCTAAAATTAACCTAGCCCTAAACCTAACTCTAACACAATCCTAAACTTAACCCTGACCCAAGCCTAACACTAACCCTAACCCTAACACTAACTTAATCCTTATCTTAAACCAACATATAAACTAACCATAACCCAAACACTAGCTAACCTTAACCCTAACCTAATCATTAAATATAACACTAACTTTAACCCTAAACTTAACCCCAAAACTTTGCCTAACATTAACACTAACTCCAACATTTAACACTTACCCTAATCCTAACATTAATCATAACTATGAATAAAACCTACACTAACCGTATCCATCATACTAACACTAAAATTAACCCTAACACCTAACAATAACATTAATCCTAAACATATAACTAATGCCTAACACTAAACCTAAACTGGACACTAACAGTAATATTAAATCTCTCTAACTTTAAACCTACCATAACTGTAACACTAACAATAATTGGTGCCGGAAAGGCAAAGAATGATATATTTTATAGCAAAAAACAAAATATTGCTAAAAATTAAGATTAATAAATGAAATTAATTCAATGGATATATTCTAGTATGAACAATATAAAATAAATGAATTTCATAAACTTTGTGAAGAAAATGAAAAGTAAGATTTAGTTTTAGGATTAGTGTTAGGGTTATGCTTAGGTTCAGGTTAGCTTCAGAATTATAGTCATGGTTAGAGTTTGGGTTAGGTTAGTGTTATGGGTTTAGGGTTAGGAGTTAGGGCTAGTGTTATAGTTAAGTTTAGTGTTAGGATATTGTTAGGGCTAGGGTTAAAATATTGTAAAATGGTTAAAATTGTTAAACTTTGAAGAAAACACAAAAAAGCAATATATTTTATTTCAAAAAGATACAAAATTGTTTGGTTGAATTGAACGGATATATTTTATTACAAAATGATAGAAAATCGCTGAAATTTGTAAACTTTGTGAAGCAAATGCAAAAAACAATATTATGATAAAAAAAATGCAAAATAAAAAATGTAAAAAAAGATGCTCAATTTGAAGAATTAGTGAGGAAAATGTATTAAGAATTTGTATTCTTAGAAAAGTCTACAAATTTGCTTAATTTTGCTAATTCTTTGAAAATTCGAAAAAGGTATATTTTATTGCAAAAATTGGAAAATTTGCTAACATTAGTGAAGAAAAGGCAAGAAAGTATATATTTTATTACAAGAAAATACAATATTTCTAAAATTGTTAAAATTAATGAAGAAAATATATTCTATTACAAATGATACAAAAGGAATTTGTTAAACTTTGTGTAGAAAATGCAAAAAGCAATATATTTTATTCCAAAAAGATACAAAATTGTTCAATTTTACAAACTTATTGAAGAAAATACATTAAATGTGTATATTTTATTACAAAAATATAGAATATTGCTAAAATTGCTAAACTTTGTGAAGAAAATGCAAAAATGTATATCTTTCATTACAAAAGATGCAAGCAATATGTTTTATAAGAATATGCAAAACTACTTAATTTGGTAAAATTAGTGAGGAAAATGTAACACTTATTCCTAATTCTGCCAAAACCTAACCCTACCCTAGCACTAAACCTATCCGTAACACTAATGTTGAAACAAACCCTAACACGTAACCCTTACATTAATACTAAACATGAAACTAACTCCTAACCCTAAACAAAACACATAATAATAAATCTACCTAACTCTAACCTACACTAACCTTAACCCTATCTCTAAACCTACCCCTAACACTAACCCTAAAAATAACACTAACGCTAACCGCTAACCCTAAACCTAACCTACCCTATCCCTTTCTCTAACTCTAAACCTAACCCTAAATCTAACACTAGACCTAACACTTAAATCTAACCCTAAAACTAACCCTAACAGTGCTTAAACTTAAATACACAAACCTAATCTTAAACCTAACCCTAATCCATGAAACTAACCCAAAAACTAACACTTACCACAACCCTAAAGTTAAACTTAACCCTACCCTAATAATATCCCAAACCTGACACTAAACCAAACACTAACATTAACCACTAACTCTAACATTAACACTAAGCAAAAAACCTAAGCCCTGACCCTAATCCTAACACTAAAGCTAACCCTAACCCTCAAATAACTCAAACCCTAACACTAACCATGAATCTAATCCTAAACATAAATCTAACCCAAACCCAAACCCAACCCTAGCCCTAACACACAACCTTAATCCTAACCCCAACCCAACCTCTAACCCTAACTCTAACCCTAAGCCTAACAATAAACTTTATCCTAACACTAGCCCTAACAGTAAACTTAACCACTAAACATAACCCAAACCCTAACACTAATACTAACCTTACTCTAACCATTAATGAACAATAACCCTAACCCTAACATTTAACACCAACCCTAACAACACCAACCCTAACAATGCCTAAACCTAACCCTACCATAACCATAACATGAATAGTAACAATAACCCCAATACTAACCATAACACTGACATTAACACTAAACATAAACCTAACCGCTAACCTTAATCCTAAACCTAACCCTAACCACTAAACCTAGCCCTAAGCCTAAACCTAACCATAATCATAACCCTAAACCTAAACCTAACCCTGACCCTAACCTCAAATCTTTTTATGATAAAATGTATTGCTTTTTGCATTTTATTCAGAAAATTTATCAAATTCATTCATTTTAGATTATTTGTAATAGAATATATCTACTTAATGCCTTTTCTTCAGAAAATTTATCAAATTCATTCATTTTAGATTATTTGTAATAGAATATATCTACTTAATGCCTTTTCTTCAGAAAATTTATCAAATTCATTCATTTTAGATTATTTGTAATAGAATATATCTACTTAATGCCTTTTCTTCAAAAAATTTATCAAATTCATTCATTTTAGATTATTTGTAATAGAATATATCTACTTAATGCCTTTTCTTCGGAAAATTTATCAAATTCATTCATTTTAGATTATTTTTAATAGAATATATCTACTTAATGCCTTTTCTTCGGAAAATTTATCAAATTCATTCATTTTAGATTATTTGTAATAGAATATATCTACTTAATGCCTTTTCTTCGGAAAATTTATCAAATTCATTCATTTTAGATTATTTGTAATAGAATATATCTACTTAATGCCTTTTCTTCGGAAAATTTATCAAATTCATTCATTTTAGATTATTTGTAATAGAATATATCTACTTAATGCCTTTTCTTCAGAAAATTTATCAAATTCATTCATTTTAGATTACTTGTAATAGAATATATCTACTTAATGCCTTTTCTTCAGAAAATTTATCAAATTCATTCATTTTAGATTATTTGTAATAGAATATAACTACTTAATGCCTTTTCTTCAGAAAATTTATCAAATTCATTCATTTTAGATTATTTTTAATAGAATATATCTACTTAATGCCTTTTCTTCAGAAAATTTATCAAATTCATTCATTTTAGATTATTTTTAATAGAATATATCTACTTAATGCCTTTTCTTCAGAAAATTTATCAAATTCATTCATTTTAGATTATTTTTAATAGAATATATCTACTTAATGCCTTTTCTTCAGAAAATTTATCAAATTCATTCATTTTAGATTATTTTTAATAGAATATATCTACTTAATGCCTTTTCTTCAGAAAATTTATCAAATTCATTCATTTTAGATTATTTGTAATAGAATATATCTAATTAATGCCTTTTCTTCAGAAAATTTATCAAATTCATTCATTTTAGATTATTTTTAATAGAATATATCTACTTAATGCCTTTTCTTCAGAAAATTTATCAAATTCATTCATTTTAGATTATTTTTAATAGAATATATCTACTTAATGCCTTTTCTTCAGAAAATTTATCAAATTCATTCATTTTAGATTATTTTTAATAGAATATATCTACTTAATGCCTTTTCTTCAGAAAATTTATCAAATTCATTCATTTTAGATTATTTTTAATAGAATATATCTACTTAATGCCTTTTCTACAGAAAATTTATCAAATTCATTCATTTTAGATTATTTTTAATAGAAGATCTCTACTTAATGCCTTTTCTTCAGAAAATTTATCAAATTCATTCATTTTAGATTATTTGTAATAGAATATATCTACTTAATGCCTTTTCTTCAGAAAATTTATCAAATTCATTCATTTTAGATTATTTGTAATAGAATATATCTACTTAATGCCTTTTCTTCAGAAAATTTATCAAATTCATTCATTTTAGATTATTTTTAATAGAATATATCTACTTAATGCCTTTTCTTCAAAAAACTTATCAAATTCATTCATTTTAGATTATTTTTAATAGAATATATCTACTTAATGCCTTTTCTTCAGAAAATTTATCAAATTCATTCATTTTAGATTATTTTTAATTGAATATATCTACTTAATGCCTTTTCTTCAGAAAATTTATCAAATTCATTCATTTTAGATTATTTTTAATAGAATATATCTACTTAATGCCTTTTCTTCAGAAAATTTATCAAATTCATTCATTTTAGATTATTTTTAATAGAATATATCTACTTAATGCCTTTTCTTCAGAAAATTTATCAAATTCATTCATTTTAGATTATTTTTAATAGAATATATCTACTTAATGCCTTTTCTTCAGAAAATTTATCAAATTCATTCATTTTAGATTATTTTTAATAGAATATATCTACTTAATGCCTTTTCTTCAGAAAATTTATCAAATTCATTCATTTTAGATTATTTTTAATAGAATATATCTACTTAATGCCTTTTCTTCAGAAAATTTATCAAATTCATACATTTTAGATTATTTTTAATAGAATATATCTACTTAATGCCTTTTCTTCAGAAAATTTATCAAATTCATTCATTTTAGATTATTTTTAATAGAATATATCTACTTAATGCCTTTTCTTCAGAAAATTTATCAAATTCATGCATTTTAGATTATTTTTAATAGAATATATCTACTTAATGCCTTTTCTTCAGAAAATTTATCAAATTCATTCATTTTAGATTATTTTTAATAGAATATATCTACTTAATGCCTTTTCTTCAGAAAATTTATCAAATTCATTCATTTTAGATTATTTGTAATAGAATATATCTACTTAATGCCTTTTCTTCAGAAAATTCATCAAATTCATTCATTTTAGATTATTTGTAATAGAATATATCTACTTAATGCCTTTTCTTCAGAAAATTTATCAAATTCATTCATTTTAGATTATTTTTAATAGAATATATCTACTTAATGCCTTTTCTTCAAAAAACTTATCAAATTCATTCATTTTAGATTATTTTTAATAGAATATATCTACTTAATGCCTTTTCTTCAGAAAATTTATCAAATTCATTCATTTTAGATTATTTTTAATAGAATATATCTACTTAATGCCTTTTCTTCAGAAAATTTATCAAATTCATTCATTTTAGATTATTTTTAATAGAATATATCTACTTAATGCCTTTTCTTCAGAAAATTTATCAAATTCATTCATTTTAGATTATTTTTAATAGAATATATCTACTTAATGCCTTTTCTTCAGAAAATTTATCAAATTCATTCATTTTAGATTATTTTTAATAGAATATATCTACTTAATGCCTTTTCTTCAGAAAATTTATCAAATTCATTCATTTTAGATTATTTTTAATAGAATATATCTACTTAATGCCTTTTCTTCAGAAAATTTATCAAATTCATTCATTTGAGATTATTTTTAATAGAATATATCTACTTAATGCCTTTTCTTCAGAAAATTTATCAAATTCATTCATTTTAGATTATTTTTAATAGAATATATCTACTTAATGCCTTTTCTTCAGAAAATTTATCAAATTCATTCATTTTAGATTATTTTTAATAGAATATATCTACTTAATGCCTTTTCTTCAGAAAATTTATCAAATTCATTCATTTTAGATTATTTTTAATAGAATATATCTACTTAATGCCTTTTCTTCAGAAAATTTATCAAATTCATTCATTTTAGATTATTTTTAATAGAATATATCTACTTAATGCCTTTTCTTCAGAAAATTTATCCAATTCATTCATTTTAGATTATTTTTAATAGAATATATCTACTTAATGCCTTTTCTTCAGAAAATTTATCAAATTCATTCATTTTAGATTATTTTTAATAGAATATATCTACTTAATGCCTTTTCTCAGAAAATTTATCAAATTCATTCATTTTAGATTATTTTTAATAGAATATATCTACTTAATGCCTGTTCTTCAGAAAATTTATCAAATTCATTCATTTTAGATTATTTTTAATAGAATATATCTACTTAATGCCTTTTCTTCAGAAAATTTATCAAATTCATTCATTTAGATTATTTGTAATAGAATATATCTACTTAATGCCTTTTCTTCAGAAAATTTATCAAATTCATTCATTTTAGATTATTTTTAATAGAATATATCTACTTAATGCCTTTTCTTCAAAAAACTTATCAAATTCATTCATTTTAGATTATTTTTAATAGAATATATCTACTTAATGCCTTTTCTTCAGAAAATTTATCAAATTCATTCATTTTAGATTATTTTTAATTGAATATATCTAATTAATGCCTTTTCTTCAGAAAATTTATCAAATTCATTCATTTTAGATTATTTTTAATAGAATATATCTACTTAATGCCTTTTCTTCAGAAAATTTATCAAATTCATTCATTTTAGATTATTTTTAATAGAATATATCTACTTAATGCCTTTTCTTCAGAAAATTTATCAAATTCATTCATTTTAGATTATTTTTAATAGAATATATCTACTTAATGCCTTTTCTTCAGAAAATTTATCAAATTCATTCATTTTAGATTATTTTTAATAGAATATATCTACTTAATGCCTTTTCTTCAGAAAATTTATCAAATTCATTCATTTTAGATTATTTTTAATAGAATATATCTACTTAATGCCTTTTCTTCAGAAAATTTATCAAATTCATACATTTTAGATTATTTTTAATAGAATATATCTACTTAATGCCTTTTCTTCAGAAAATTTATCAAATTCATTCATTTTAGATTATTTTTAATAGAATATATCTACTTAATGCCTTTTCTTCAGAAAATTTATCAAATTCATGCATTTTAGATTATTTTTAATAGAATATATCTACTTAATGCCTTTTCTTCAGAAAATTTATCAAATTCATTCATTTTAGATTATTTTTAATAGAATATATCTACTTAATGCCTTTTCTTCAGAAAATTTATCAAATTCATTCATTTTAGATTATTTGTAATAGAATATATCTACTTAATGCCTTTTCTTCAGAAAATTCATCAAATTCATTCATTTTAGATTATTTGTAATAGAATATATCTACTTAATGCCTTTTCTTCAGAAAATTTATCAAATTCATTCATTTTAGATTATTTTTAATAGAATATATCTACTTAATGCCTTTTCTTCAAAAAACTTATCAAATTCATTCATTTTAGATTATTTTTAATAGAATATATCTACTTAATGCCTTTTCTTCAGAAAATTTATCAAATTCATTCATTTTAGATTATTTTTAATAGAATATATCTACTTAATGCCTTTTCTTCAGAAAATTTATCAAATTCATTCATTTTAGATTATTTTTAATAGAATATATCTACTTAATGCCTTTTCTTCAGAAAATTTATCAAATTCATTCATTTTAGATTATTTTTAATAGAATATATCTACTTAATGCCTTTTCTTCAGAAAATTTATCAAATTCATTCATTTTAGATTATTTTTAATAGAATATATCTACTTAATGCCTTTTCTTCAGAAAATTTATCAAATTCATTCATTTTAGATTATTTTTAATAGAATATATCTAATTAATGCCTTTTCTTCAGAAAATTTATCAAATTCATTCATTTGAGATTATTTTTAATAGAATATATCTACTTAATGCCTTTTCTTCAGAAAATTTATCAAATTCATTCATTTTAGATTATTTTTAATAGAATATATCTACTTAATGCCTTTTCTTCAGAAAATTTATCAAATTCATTCATTTTAGATTATTTTTAATAGAATATATCTACTTAATGCCTTTTCTTCAGAAAATTTATCAAATTAATTCATTTTAGATTATTTTTAATAGAATATATCTACTTAATGCCTTTTCTTCAGAAAATTTATCAAATTCATTCCTTTTAGATTATTTTTAATAGAATATATCTACTTAATGCCTTTTCTTCAGAAAATTTATCCAATTCATTCATTTTAGATTATTTTTAATAGAATATATCTACTTAATGCCTTTTCTTCAGAAAATTTATCAAATTCATTCATTTTAGATTATTTTTAATAGAATATATCTACTTAATGCCTTTTCTTCAGAAAATTTATCAAATTCATTCATTTTAGATTATTTTTAATAGAATATATCTACTTAATGCCTTTTCTTCAGAAAATTTATCAAATTCATTCATTTTAGATTATTTTTAATAGAATATATCTACTTAATGCCTTTTCTTCAGAAAATTTATCAAATTCATTCATTTTAGATTATTTTAATAGAATATATCTACTTAATGCCTTTTCTTCAGAAAATTTATCCAATTCATTCATTTTAGATTATTTTTAATAGAATATATCTACTTAATGCCTTTTCTTCAGAAAATTTATCAAATTCATTCATTTTAGATTATTTTTAATAGAATATATCTACTTAATGCCTTTTCTTCAGAAAATTTATCAAATTCATTCATTTTAGATTATTTTTAATAGAATATATCTACTTAATGCCTTTTCTTCAGAAAATTTATCAAATTCATTCATTTTAGATTATTTTTAATAGAATATATCTACTTAATGCCTTTTCTTCAGAAAATTTATCAAATTCATTCATTTTAGATTATTTTTAACAGAATATATCTACTTAATGCCTTTTCTTCAGAAAATTTATCAAATTCATTCATTTTAGATTATTTTTAATAGAATATATCTACTTAATGCCTTTTCTTCAGAAAATTTATCAAATTCATTCATTTTAGATTATTTTTAATAGAATATATCTACTTAATGCCTTTTCTTCAGAAAATTTATCAAATTCATTCATTTTAGATTATTTTTAATAGAATATATCTACTTAATGCCTTTTCTTCAGAAAATTTATCAAATTCATTCATTTTAGATTATTTTTAATAGAATATATCTAATTAATGCCTTTTCTTCAGAAAATTTATCAAATTCATTCATTTGAGATTATTTTTAATAGAATATATCTACTTAATGCCTTTTCTTCAGAAAATTTATCAAATTCATTCATTTTAGATTATTTTTAATAGAATATATCTACTTAATGCCTTTTCTTCAGAAAATTTATCAAATTCATTCATTTTAGATTATTTTTAATAGAATATATCTACTTAATGCCTTTTCTGCAGAAAATTTATCAAATTCATTCATCTTAGATTATTTTTAATAGAATATATCTACTTAATGCCTTTTCTTCAAAAAATTTATCAAATTCATTCATTTTAGATTATTTTTAATAGAATATATCTACTTAATGCCTTTTCTTCAAAAATTTATCAAATTCATTCATTTTAGATTATTTTTAATAGAATATATCTACTTAATGCCTTTTCTTCAGAAAATTTATCAAATTCATTCATTTTGGATTATTTTTAATAGAATATATCTACTTAATGACTTTTCTTCAGAAAATTTATCAAATTCATTCATTTTAGATTATTTGTAATAGAATATATCTACTTAATGCCTTTTCTTCAAAAAATTTATCAAATTCATTCATTTTAGATTATTTTTAACAGAATATATCTACTTAATGCCTTTTCTTCAAAAAATTTATCAAATTCATTCATTTTAGATTATTTTAGATTATTTTTAATAGAATATATCTACTTAATGCCTTTTCTTCAGAAAATTTATCAAATTCATTCATTTTAGATTATTTTTAATAGAATATATCTACTTAATGCCTTTTCTTCAGAAAATTTATCAAATTCATTCATTTTAGATTATTTTTAATAGAATATATCTACTTAATGCCTTTTCTTCAAAAATTATCAAATTCATCCATTTTAGATTATTTTTAATAGAATATATCTACTTAATGCCTTTTCTTCAAAAAATTTATCAAATTCATTCATTTTAGATTATTTTTAATAGAATATATCTACTTAATGCCTTTTCTTCAAAAAATTTATCAAATTCATTCATTTTAGATTATTTTTAATAGAATATATCTACTTAATGCCTTTTCTTCAAAAAATTTATCAAATTCATTCATTTTAGATTATTTTTAATAGAATATATCTACTTAATGCCTTTTCTTCAGAAAAATTATCAAATTCATTCATTTTAGATTATTTTTAATAGAATATATCTACTTAATGCCTTTTATTCAGAAAATTTATCAAATTCATTCATTTTAGATTATTTTTAATAGAATATATCTACTTAATGCCTTTTCTTCAGAAAATTTATCAATTCATTCATTTTAGATAATTTAAATAGAATATATCTACTTAATGCCTTTTCTTCAGAAAATTTATCAAATTCATTCCTTTTAGATTATTTTTAATAGAATATATCTACATAATGCCTTTTCTTCAGAATATTTATCAAATTCATTCATTTTAGATTATTTTTAATAGAATATATCTACTTAATGCCTTTTCTTCAGAAAATTTATCAAATTCATTCATTTTAGATTATTTTTAATAGAATATATCTACTTAATGCCTTTTCTTCAGAAAATTTATCAAATTCATTCATTTTAGATTATTTTTAATAGAATATATCTACTTAATGCCTTTTCTTCAGAAAATTTATCAAATTCATTCATTTTAGATTATTTTTAATAGAATATATCTACTTAATGCCTTTTCTTCAGAACATTTATCAAATTCATTCATTTTAGATTATTTGTAATAGAATATATCTACTTAATGCCTTTTCTTCAGAAAATTTATCAAATTCATTCATTTTAGATTATTTTTAATAGAATATGTCTACTTAATGTCTTTTCTTCAGAAAATTTATCAAATTCATTCATTTTAGATTATTTTTAAAAGAATATATCTACTTAATGCCTTTTCTTCAGAAAATTTATCAAATTCATTCATTTTAGATTATTTGTAATAGAATATATCTACTTAATGCCTTTTCTTCAAAAAATTTATCAAATTCATTCATTTTAGATTATTTTTAATAGAATATATCTACTTAATGCTTTTTCTTCAGAAAATTTATCAAATTCATTCATTTTAGATTATTTTTAATAGAATATATCTACTTAATGCCTTTTCTTCAGAATATTTATCAAATTCATTCATTTTAGATTATTTTTAATAGAATATATCTACTTAATGCCTTTTCTTCAGAAAATTTATCAAATTCATTCATTTTAGATTATTTTTAATAGAATATATCTACTTAATGCCTTTTCTTCAGAAAATTTATCAAATTCATTCATTTTAGATTATTTTTAATAGAATATATCTACTTAATGCCTTTTCTTCAGAAAATTTATCAATTCATTCATTTTAGATAATTTAAATAGAATATATCTACTTAATGCCTTTTCTTCAGAAAATTTATCAAATTCATTCCTTTTAGATTATTTTTAATAGAATATATCTACATAATGCCTTTTCTTCAGAATATTTATCAAATTCATTCATTTTAGATTATTTTTAATAGAATATATCTACTTAATGCCTTTTCTTCAGAAAATTTATCAAATTCATTCATTTTAGATTATTTTTAATAGAATATATGTACTTAATGCCTTTTCTTCAGAAAATTTGTCAAATTCATTCATTTTAGATTATTTTTAATAGAATATATCTACTTAATGCCTTTTCTTCAGAAAATTTATCAAATTCATTCATTTTAGATTATTTTTAATAGAATATATCTACTTAATGCCTTTTCTTCAGAAAATTTATCAAATTCATTCATTTTAGATTATTTTTAATAGAATATATCTACTTAATGCCTTTTCTTCAGAAAATTTATCAAATTCATTCATTTTAGATTATTTTTAATAGAATATATCTACTTAATGCCTTTTCTTCAGAAAATTTATCAAATTCATTCATTTTAGATTATTTTTAATAGAATATATCTACTTAATGCCTTTTCTTCAGAACATTTATCAAATTCATTCATTTTAGATTATTTGTAATAGAATATATCTACTTAATGCCTTTTCTTCAGAAAATTTATCAAATTCATTCATTTTAGATTATTTTTAATAGAATATGTCTACTTAATGCCTTTTTTTCAGAAAATTTATCAAATTCATTCATTTTAGATTATTTTTAAAAGAATATATCTACTTAATGCCTTTTCTTCAGAAAATTTATCAAATTCATTCATTTTAGATTATTTGTAATAGAATATATCTACTTAATGCCTTTTCTTCAAAAAATTTATCAAATTCATTCATTTTAGATTATTTTTAATAGAATATATCTACTTAATGCTTTTTCTTCAGAAAATTTATCAAATTCATTCATTTTAGATTATTTTTAATAGAATATATCTACTTAATGCCTTTTCTTCAGAATATTTATCAAATTCATTCATTTTAGATTATTTTTAATAGAATATATCTACTTAATGCCTTTTCTTCAGAAAATTTATCAAATTCATTCATTTTAGATTATTTTTAATAGAATATATCTACTTAATGCCTTTTCTTCAGAAAATTTATCAAATTCATTCATTTTAGATTATTTTTAATAGAATATATCTACTTAATGCCTTTTCTTCAGAAAATTTATCAATTCATTCATTTTAGATAATTTAAATAGAATATATCTACTTAATGCCTTTTCTTCAGAAAATTTATCAAATTCATTCCTTTTAGATTATTTTTAATAGAATATATCTACATAATGCCTTTTCTTCAGAATATTTATCAAATTCATTCATTTTAGATTATTTTTAATAGAATATATCTACTTAATGCCTTTTCTTCAGAAAATTTATCAAATTCATTCATTTTAGATTATTTTTAATAGAATATATGTACTTAATGCCTTTTCTTCAGAAAATTTGTCAAATTCATTCATTTTAGATTATTTTTAATAGAATATATCTACTTAATGCCTTTTCTTCAGAAAATTTATCAAATTCATTCATTTTAGATTATTTTTAATAGAATATATCTACTTAATGCCTTTTCTTCAGAAAATTTATCAAATTCATTCATTTTAGATTATTTTTAATAGAATATATCTACTTAATGCCTTTTCTTCAGAAAATTTATCAAATTCATTCATTTTAGATTATTTTTAATAGAATATATCTACTTAATGCCTTTTCTTCAGAAAATTTATCAAATTCATTCATTTTAGATTATTTTTAATAGAATATATCTACTTAATGCCTTTTCTTCAGAACATTTATCAAATTCATTCATTTTAGATTATTTGTAATAGAATATATCTACTTAATGCCTTTTCTTCAGAAAATTTATCAAATTCATTCATTTTAGATTATTTTTAATAGAATATGTCTACTTAATGCCTTTTTTTCAGAAAATTTATCAAATTCATTCATTTTAGATTATTTTTAAAAGAATATATCTACTTAATGCCTTTTCTTCAGAAAATTTATCAAATTCATTCATTTTAGATTATTTGTAATAGAATATATCTACTTAATGCCTTTTCTTCAAAAAATTTATCAAATTCATTCATTTTAGATTATTTTTAATAGAATATATCTACTTAATGCTTTTTCTTCAGAAAATTTATCAAATTCATTCATTTTAGATTATTTTTAATAGAATATATCTACTTAATGCCTTTTCTTCAGAATATTTATCAAATTCATTCATTTTAGATTATTTTTAATAGAATATATCTACTTAATGCCTTTTCTTCAGAAAATTTATCAAATTCATTCATTTTAGATTATTTTTAATAGAATATATCTACTTAATGCCTTTTCTTCAGAAAATTTATCAAATTCATTCATTTTAGATTATTTTTAATAGAATATATGTACTTAATGCCTTTTCTTCAGAAAATTTATCAAATTCATTCATTTTAGATTATTTTTAATGGAATATATCTACTTAATGTCTTTTCTTCAGAAAATTTATCAAATTCATTCATTTTAGATTATTTTTAATAGAATATATCTACTTAATGCCTTTTCTTCAGAAAATTTATCAAATTCATTCATTTTAGATTATTTTTAATAGAATATATCTACTTAATGCCTTTTCTTCAGAAAATTTATCAAATTCATTCATTTTAGATTATTTTTAATAGAATATATCTACTTAATGCCTTTTCTTCAGAAAATTTATCAAATTCATTCATTTTAGATTATTTTTAATAGAATATATCTACTTAATGCCTTTTCTTCAGAAAATTCATCAAATTCATTCATTTTAGATTATTTTTAATAGAATATATCTACTTAATGCCTTTTCTTCAGAAAATTTATCAAATTCATTCATTTTAGATTATTTTTAATAGAATATATCTACTTAATGCCTTTTCTTCAGAAAATTTATCAAATTCATTCATTTTAGATTATTTTTAATAGAATATATCTACTTAATGCCTTTTCTTCAGAACATTTATCAAATTCATTCATTTTAGATTATTTGTAATAGAATATATCTACTTAATGCCTTTTCTTCAGAAAATTTATCAAATTCATTCATTTTAGATTATTTTTAATAGAATATGTCTACTTAATGCCTTTTCTTCAGAAAATTTATCAAATTCATTCATTTTAGATTATTTTTAAAAGAATATATCTACTTAATGCCTTTTCTTCAGAAAATTTATCAAATTCATTCATTTTAGATTATTTGTAATAGAATATATCTACTTAATGCCTTTTCTTCAAAAAATTTATCAAATTCATTCATTTTAGATTATTTTTAATAGAATATATCTACTTAATGCTTTTCTTCAGAAAATTTATCAAATTCATTCATTTTAGATTATTTTTAATAGAATATATCTACTTAATGCCTTTTCTTCAGAATATTTATCAAATTCATTCATTTTAGATTATTTTTAATAGAATATATCTACTTAATGCCTTTTCTTCAGAAAATTTATCAAATTCATTCATTTTAGATTATTTTTAATAGAATATATCTACTTAATGCCTTTTCTTCAGAAAATTTATCAAATTCATTCATTTTAGATTATTTTTAATAGAATATATCTACTTAATGCCTTTTCTTCAGAAAATTTATCAAATTCATTCATTTTAGATTATTTTTAATAGAATATATCTACTTAATGCCTTTTCTTCAGAAAATTTATCAAATTCATTCATTTTAGATTATTTTTAATAGAATATATGTACTTAATGCCTTTTCTTCAGAAAATTTATCAAATTCATTCATTTTAGATTATTTTTAATAGAATATATCTACTTAATGTCTTTTCTTCAGAAAATTTATCAAATTCATTCATTTTAGATTATTTTTAATGGAATATATCTACTTAATGCCTTTTCTTCAGAAAATTTATCAAATTCATTCATTTTAGATTATTTTTAATAGAATATATCTACTTAATGCCTTTTCTTCAGAAATTTATCAAATTCATTCATTTTAGATTATTTTTAATAGAATATATCTACTTAATGCCTTTTCTTCAGAAAATTTATCAAATTCATTCATTTTAGATTATTTTTAATAGAATATATCTACTTAATGCCTTTTCTTCAGAAAATTTATCAAATTCATTCATTTTAGATTATTTTTAATAGAATATATCTACTTAATGCCTTTTCTTCAGAAAATTTATCAAATTCATTCATTTTAGATTATTTTTAATAGAATATATCTATTAATGCCTTTTCTTCAGAAAATTTATCAAATTCATTCATTTTAGATTATTTTTAATAGAATATATCTACTTAATGCCTTTTCTTCAGAAAATTTATCAAATTCATTCATTTAGATTATTTTTAATAGAATATATCTACTTAATGCCTTTTCTTCAGAAAATTTATCAAATTCATTCATTTTAGATTATTTTTAATAGAATATATCTACTTAATGCCTTTTCTTCAGAAAATTTATCAAATTCATTCATTTTAGATTATTTTTAATAGAATATATCTACTTAATGCCTTTTCTTCAGAAAATTTATCAAATTCATTCATTTTAGATTATTTTTAATAGAATATATCTACTTAATGTCTTTTCTCAGAAAATTTATCAAATTCATTCATTTTAGATTATTTTTAATAGAATATATCTACTTAATGCCTTTTCTTCAGAAAATTTATCAAATTCATTCATTTTAGATTATTTTTAATAGAATATATCTACTTAATGCCTTTTCTTCAGAAAATTTATCAAATTCATTCATTTTAGATTATTTTTAATAGAATATATGTATTAATGCCTTTTCTTCAGAAAATTTATCAAATTCATTCATTTTAGATTATTTGTAATAGAATATATCTACTTAATGCCTTTTCTTCAAAAAATTTATCAAATTCATTCATTTTAGATTATTTTTAATAGAATATATCTACTTAATGCCTTTTCTTCAAAAAATTTATCAAAGTCATTCATTTTAGATTATTTTTAATAGAATATATCTACTTAATGCCTTTTCTTCAGAAAATTTATCAAATTCATTCATTTTAGATTATTTTTAATAGAATATATCTACTTAATGCCTTTTCTTCAGAAAATTTATCAAATTCATACATTTTAGATTATTTTTAATAGAATATATCTACTTAATGCCTTTTCTTCAGAAAATTTATCAAATTCATTCATTTTAGATTATTTGTTAATAGAATATATCTACTTAATGCCTTTTCTTCAGAAAATTTATCAAATTCATTCATTTTAGATTATTTTTAATAGAATATATCTACTTAATGCCTTTTCTTCAAAAAATTATCAAATTCATTCATTTTAGATTATTTTTAATAGAATATATCTACTTAATGCCTTTTCTTCAAAAAATTTATCAAATTCATTCATTTTAGATTATTTTTAATAGAATATATCTACTTAATGCCTTTTCTTCAGAAAATTTATCAAATTCATTCATTTTAGATTATTTTTAATAGAATATATCTACTTAATGCCTTTTCTTCAGAAAATTTATCAAATTCATTCATTTTAGATTATTTTTAATAGAATATATCTACTTAATGCCTTTTCTTCAGAAAATTTATCAAATTCATTCATTTTAGATTATTTTTAATAGAATATATCTACTTAATGCCTTTTCTTCAGAAAATTTATCAAATTCATTCATTTTAGATTATTTTTAATAGAATATATCTACTTAATGCCTTTTCTTCAGAAAATTTATCAAATTCATTCATTTTAGATTATTTTTAATAGAATATATCTACTTAATGCCTTTTCTTCAGAAAATTTATCAAATTCATTCATTTTAGATTATTTTTAATAGAATATATCTACTTAATGCCTTTTCTTCAGAAAATTTATCAAATTCATTCATTTTAGATTATTTTAATAGAATATATCTACTTAATGCCTTTTCTTCAGAAAATTTATCAAATTCATTCATTTTAGATTATTTTTAATAGAATATATCTACTTAATGCCTTTTCTTCAGAAAATTTATCAAATTCATTCATTTTAGATTATTTTTAATAGAATATATCTACTTAATGCCTTTTCTTCAGAAAATTTATCAAATTCATTCATTTTAGATTATTTTTAATAGAATATATCTACTTAATGCCTTTTCTTCAGAAAATTTATCAAATTCATTCATTTTAGATTATTTTTAATAGAATATATCTACTTAATGCCTTTTCTTCAGAAAATTTATCAAATTCATTCATTTTAGATTATTTTTAATAGAATATATCTACTTAATGCCTTTTCTTCAGAAAATTTATCAAATTCATTCATTTTAGATTATTTTTAATAGAATATATCTACTTAATGCCTTTTCTTCAGAAAATTTATCAAATTCATTCATTTTAGATTATTTTTAATAGAATATATCTACTTAATGCCTTTTCTTCAGAAAATTTATCAAATTCATTCATTTTAGATTATTTTTAATAGAATATATCTACTTAATGCCTTTTCTTCAGAAAATTTATCAAATTCATTCATTTTAGATTATTTTTAATAGAATATATCTACTTAATGCCTTTTCTTCAGAAAATTTATCAAATTCATTCATTTTAGATTATTTTTAATAGAATATATCTACTTAATGCCTTTTCTTCAGAAAATTTATCAAATTCATTCATTTTAGATTATTTTTAATAGAATATATCTACTTAATGCCTTTTTCTTCAAAAAATTTATCAAATTCATTCATTTTAGATTATTTTTAATAGAATATATCTACTTAATGCCTTTTCTTCAGAAAATTTATCAAATTCATTCATTTTAGATTATTTTTAATAGAATATATCTACTTAATGCCTTTTCTTCAGAAAATTTATCAAATTCATTCATTTTAGATTATTTTTAATAGAATATATCTACTTAATGCCTTTTCTTCAGAAAATTTATCAAATTCATTCATTTTAGATTATTTTTAATAGAATATATCTACTTAATGCCTTTTCTTCAGAAAATTTATCAAATTCATTCATTTTAGATTATTTTTAATAGAATATATCTACTTAATGCCTTTCTTCAGAAAATTTATCAAATTCATTCATTTTAGATTATTTTTAATAGAATATATCTACTTAATGCCTTTTCTTCAGATAATTTATCAAATTCATTCATTTTAGATTATTTTTAATAGAATATATCTACTTAATGTCTTTTCTTCAGAAAATTTATCAAATTCATTCATTTTAGATTATTTTTAATAGAATATATCTACTTAATGCCTTTTCTTCAGAAAATTTATCAAATTCATTCATTTTAGATTATTTTTAATAGAATATATCTACTTAATGCCTTTTCTTCAGAAAATTTAATACTCAAATTCATTCATTTTAGATTAATTTTTAATAGAATATATCTACTTAATGCCTTTTCTGTCAGAAAATTTA